>JACXGI010015383.1:0-10517 GCA_016801175.1 Esox masquinongy
CTGTACTCTAACCAGTCTGTGTGAGCTGTCTCCTTAGCTGTACTCTAACCAGTCTGTGTGAGCTGTCTCCTTAGCTGTACTCTAACCAGTCTGTGTGAGCTGTCTCCTTAGCTGTACTCTAACCAGTCTGTGTGAGCTGTCTCCTTAACTTCTGGCAGCTTGAGACACTCCCTCCTTCTCCCCCTCCCTAATCCCTGTACAGATCAGATCCAGCTCTAGCTGGTATTGGATGTTCAGTCCTAGACCTCCCACCAGTCTTTCTTTTAGACCCCAGACGCAGTGCTTTTTCCCCTGTGGGGAAGCCTCTGCCTGGCCTGTTTGGACCTAGAGAAGGGCCTGCCTTGCACTCAGGGCTGGAACAGCTGTCTGAGCTGTGTGCCAGTGGACCCTGGCAGAATCTACACCTGCTTTTGTGAGGTCTGGAGAGCTGGTTCTGGTCTGGACAGCTGGTTCTGGTCTGGACAGAGCTGGTTCTGGTCGGGGAAGAGCTGGTTCTACAGAGGTAGTCTGTATGACGGCAGACTCAGTCACTGGAAGGCTGCTTTGTGGGAAACTCAGACTGTGTGGTTGAGTAAGTGCTTGTTAAAGAAGACTCAGAAAAAGAAGACAGAATCCTTCTTTTAAACGGAGCAAAATTCAAACAATGGATGGATGTTTTACATTATGATCATCTGGTGTAAACAAAAGGTACATGTTAGCTAGCTGTACCCAGTTTGCATAAGGTTATTGTCTGCCACTTCGGGGGGGCTTTTGATAATATCACTCACTCTTTCCTGTCCAACTGTCTAACACTGTTTGTTTGTCCAATTAGTTTCATACTCCACTTAGGATTCCCTTAACAACTGTCAGTTACAAAGCAGTTTGGATAAACAGAATAGATAGCCTGTACAAACATGCACGCTAACACAACAACCACAGATAATTTGACAAAAATACAGACCCCACCGCTGTCAGGCCAATAAAATGGCCATGCCCCCAGGCCTACAAGTACACAGCATTTAAACATGGCTGCTCTAATTGACAGTCTCTATCATCCTAATGGTGATGAGTTCCTGAATAATTAAGTATAGACAGGATATGGAGGGTTATCTGAGATTCCCTATTTAGCCGTTACACCAGTTAACAGGGGAGGTCCCTATTTAGCCTTAGCATCTCCAATCCCAGTTAACAGGGGAGGTCCCTATTTAGCCTTAGCATCTCCAATCCCAGTTAACAGGGGAGGTCCCTATTTAGCCTTAGCATCTCCAATCCCAGTTAACAGGGGACGTTCTAAGGATGGCCATGTAAACGTAACACAAGGACCCTACGTTCAGGGGACATCCTAGCAAATTCTAGCGAGTTGTTTGTTTGCAGGAATTGGCCTTTAGTAAGCATTAATTTAAGTGGATAAATGTAATCTTTTCATCTTCTTGCCTAGATAATTTTGTGACGCTTAATGTCTCTCTGTAACCGTACATTCTGAATGTTACATTTACATTACACTTATTCAATGACAAGAGAAAGGAACAGCATCATACTTACATTGCCTTGTAAAAGTATCCCGGCCTCTGACCAATGACAAATAACAGATAGGACACTGACACTTTTCTGTTAAATATTTTATTTTAAAAACTAACAGTTAAAATAAATTATTGTAAGGTGACATTTATTTGTTATAGCCACCTTTCACTGGAGTAACAGATTTAAGTATTTTTGTAAGTATATACCAGCTTTGCATGCAGTTCCACTAAAAAGGGGCAGTGATGTATTTTAAAGACTCTTGATTACATACTTTAAATAAGTCAGTAATCAGAGGATAAGCCTACATTATTTAATTATTTGTATGATAATTCTAATACATTTTTGTGATTTATTTTCTAAAATGGTAGGTTGTTGTGTTACAGAGTAAGTACAAAATCCTGAATGTCATGCTCTAATGTAAAAAAAAAAAAATAATCGAATGCAAGCCTGCACCCAACATCAGAAAAAGGCTGCAGTAGGTTTCATCATTTGAGTCAGAAATTATTTCTACATTAAAATACTATAGGATTTGCCCTATTGGTTTTGTTTGTTGGACACTTACAACTTAAGTCCAGAAGTTCTCATTTTGTTCAATAACCCAAATTATATGAGGGAACATTGGTCTCATCTGACCACTTGAGTGAAAAGTCTGCATACCCTTAGTTCTTAATACTGTGTATTGCCCCCTTTAGCATCAATGACAGCGTGCAGTCTTTTGTAATAGTTGTCTATGAGGCCCCGAATTCTTGCAGGTGGTATAGATGCCCATTAATCTTGGCAAAATGCCTCCAGGTCATGCAAAGTCTTTGGTCGTCTTGCATGAACCACACATTTGAGGTCTCCCCAGTGTGGCTCGATGATGTTAAGGTCAGGAGACTGTGATGGCTACTCCAGAACCTTCACCTTTTTCTGCTATAACCACTGGAGGGTCAACTTGGCCTTGTGCTTTGGGTCATTGTCGTGCTGGAAAGTCCAAGAGAGTCCCATGCGCAGCTTTCGTGCAGAAGAATGCAAATTTTCCGCCAGTATTTTCTGATAACATGCTGCATTCATCTTGCCATCAATTTTCACACGATTCCCTGTGCCTTTAGAGCTCACACACCCCCAAAACATCAGTGAGCCACCACCATGCTTCACAGTGGGGATGGTATTCTGTTCACCATAGGCCCCTCTCCAAACAGAGCGCTTATCATTGTGACCATAAAGCTCTATTTTGGTCTGGTCACTCCAAATTATTGTGCCTGAAGCTGTGAGGCGTGTCAAGGTGTTGTTGGGCATATTGTAACCAGGCTTTTTTGTGGAATTGGCACAGTAAAGGCTTCTTTCTCCCAACTCGACCTTGCAGCTCATATTTGTTCAAGTATCGTCGTATTGTGCTCCTTGAAACATCCACACCATCTTTTTCCAGAGCAGCCTGTATTTCTCCTGAGGTTACCTGTGGGTTTTTCTTTGTATCCCGAACAATTCTTCTGGCAGTTTTGGCTGAAATCTTTCTTGGTCTACCTGACTTTGGCTTGGTATCAAGAGATCCCCGAATTTTTTTCACTTCTTAATCACTTCTTAATAAGTGATTGAACAGTACTGACTGGCATTTGCAAAGCTTTGGATATCTTTTTCCATCTTTTTAAAGTTCCATTACCTTGTTATGCAGGTCTTTTGACAGTTCTTTTCTGCTCCCCATGGCTTAGTATCTAGCCTGCTCAGTGCATCCACATGACGACTAACAAACACATTGACTATTTATACACAGACACTAATTGCAATTTAAAAAGCCACAGGTGTGGGAAATTCACCTTTAATTGCCATTTTCACCTGTGTGTGTCACCTTGTGTGTCTGTAACAAGGCCAAACATTCAAGGGTATGTAAACTTTTGATCAGGGCCATTTGGGTGATTTATGTTATCATTATGATTTAAAAAGAAGCCAAACAACTATGTGATAATAAATGGCTTCATATGATCACTACCCTTAAATAAAAGACAGTTTTTTTGCATGATCAGTCATATTTTCAAAATCAATGCCAAAATTTCACAATTTCTGCCAGGGTATGCAAACTTATGAGCACAACAATATGAAGAGCTCTTGGTGTGATTGACCTGTGTACCATTACTCTACGACCAGCCACTGAACTCTGTAGCTCCTTCACATTGTTAAATTTTGAGGGACAGCCTGTACTCAGTCAAGCCTGCGTGGTGTGATGCAGCTTCCACTTCCTGATTATTGATACAACTGTCCTCACAGGGATCTCCAAACACTTGGATATTATTTTGTACACTTTTCCTAATTCATACAACTTTATCTCTAACTTCTGTAGAATTTTTTTTTATTCCAAAAATGTGACAGCAGTTGTAATGGTTCACAGTTCAATGGTTAAGTAACTGTGGTAAAGTAATTGTGTCTTGTTAGGGCAATTTCTTATCTGTGCAAACTGAGACCTGCACATGGGTTTTAGATTTATGCAAGCAAAATATTTCAGTTTTACATTTTTCTTACAAAAATCTCCCAACAGGAAACCAATGCCACCTTACATTAATTGAATTTGAGTTTCAGTGTTTTAAAATAAATGTTACAATAAGTAAATGTTCCATTTGTAATTCAGTGAAATGGAGTCTAAATACTTCTGGTCAGGAGTCTAAATACTTCTGCAAGGTACTTTATCTTGGCTCTACTTGTTATCCTTTTTTGATTCCTGGTTTAATCAGATAAGTAATTCAGTTTAAACTAGGCTAGTATAATACTTTCCTACTTTACCATGCCAGAGTCGTTGAGCATCATTTCTTCCATTGAGGACAGAGGCTGCAGCCAAGTAGCTGCCAGTAAAAACCCTTGGCTCTAGAATGATTAATGACTGGAGTGTTTTTCCCCCTGATATTTATTTGTTTATTTGTTTTTTGCTGGCCACTTCAGCATTTTTACATGGTTTGTCCGTCAATTAAATGTGTCCCTCTCCCTTCAGCCCCAGTTCTGCTCTTTCTGTATTATTAGGGGGAAGCAGCTTGTAGAGAACAATATACATTTCCTGCAATGTGTCAAGACTATTACACCAACAAGAAGTAGCCTGACGCCATACCCAATATAAGCTTAGAAGCCTCTGAAAAACCCATGCTCTTGCACTCTCTCCAGGTCTCTCTTTTATCCTTACTTTTTATCCCTTGATGTTTTTTTGTTATCCCCTCTCTTCACCTCTCCCTCTTCATTCTTTCTGATGCCACTTTTCCTTGCTGACATTGCTTTGGTCTGTAACTGTAAGTAGCCCCGAGCAGGATATATATTGGAGAGTTTATCCTCTGTGTCTATGACCCTCCAGTCATATCCTGTGTGGGCCTTTACCCATAATCCACTGCAAAACTGCTTCTCTAGCACAGGAGCTGGTTTATACCGGATCCTGTCTGGGACAAAGCTACTGAAGCAAAGTACACAAAGTCACAATGCCTATCCCTATCAGCTTTAGTGTATTCATCCTTTAGGGGGGAGACATGTAAATAGAAGAGGGAACCCAAATGACTGGAGCCCTTGACTAGGTATTTTACTGTAAATGCTATAGGTCACTCTGATACGTGGCCACTGTGGTTTGAAAGGAGGCGGTGGTCAAACAATACTGAAGAGCTCTGAAGGAGTTCAGTTCTCACACAGAGCCAGGGGTAGAACTAGTTGTTCAGCCATCTTCCCTTATTTCTCCCCCTCTACTCTTGTTCTAGCGGAAGGCAGTTTGGTTACGTAGCTGCCATATTTCACCCAGGCCACGGCCAGCTGTGCTGTCCCAGCTTTCCCGCCATTGTCTTGCTCATGTGGACTCCCAGACATTCTCAATCCTCCGTGCCTGGCTCCTGCTGTGTGAACCAGCTGGACTACAGCCCCACATGGATACTTGTGGCTTAGCGTAGTGCTGCATCTCCATCTCCAGTCTGATAGCCTAGCTTGCTGCTACGGGACAGTTCGACAGTCATATAAAGCAGCTGGCTTAGCGTAGCATTAGCCTTGAACACCAGGCATTAGCAAGTAGTTAGCCAAAGACCTTGTATTCCCCATCCAAGCCATGCACCATTTCTCTTTTCACCCTCTGAGATTTTTACATTTCATTTCACACACAAACAGTGTCATTTAGATGTGTGTGTTTGTGTCCACGTTTATGTTGTCACTGCCCAGCCCTTTTCCTGCCTGTTACTCAAACACGCTGGGGTATTTATTTGTCTGCCTCGGTCAATGTGCCATTTAAAACAATACACATTTTTCTCTGTGGAGTCATTCTGTAGAATGACTGTAACACGCAAAGATCTCTTCAGGACTGGAAAAGGAACAGTTTTTTTTACTTTGAGATAATAGCAGGTTTCCTTGCTTTTGGAACATTATATGTTTACCACTCAAAGTTGCTGTTTACCAACTGTCCTTATACCCATGTAAATGAGATACTTGGAATCCATTTCTTAGTTTCATAGACTAATAATGTAGGTAATGATATTATTTAAACATTTCTCCTTTGTAACACATTTATGCTCATGGCGGTATAGATGGACCGAGGACTGGGTGGATCAATTAAGGGTATATGGCTATAGATGGAGCAGGTAGTCACATAAGATAGTTATAATACTGTTCTACAAAAAGGTTGGGGCCAGTCTGGGCACAGGCAGCCCCTGATAGAATGTCGTTAACGAAACACAGAGGCAACACACCACAAATCAAGACAATTCTCACACACACACACACACACACACACACACACACGCTCACATAATCAGATGCCAGATTAGGCCAACCCATGAGCTGAGGCTGTGGCGAGGTGTGCGTTCGTGCGTGCGTGCGTGCGTGTGCGTGTGTGTGTGGAGGAAGTGGCATTGGGGGTCAAATGCCCTCAGTCTGCCCCCCTCAGAGTGAGTATTGTTGGGGCTCTGTCATCCCCTCTGGCTCCCTGGGGGAAGCAGGAGGGTTTTAGTCTCAAGACATTTCCTGGAAAGACAATATTTTGTTCTCTCTGGGCTTAAGGTTAACAAATTAAGTTTTGAATTAAAGTTTTTTTTTGTGAGTGACCTAGAGTGGTCCAATGAGGAGTAAGCATTTTCCCCCGTGATTACCTCATTGGTTATGTAATGTTTGTGTGCCCGGTTAGTTGTCAAACAAAACAATAATACATTTTAAATGTCATATGTTATTATTCTGTTATTGTCAACTAAACTGCGTATTGGAGAGCTGTAAGGCAGTGTCTCGTTAAGCTGTGGTGTAGCTGATTGCACAGGAGGACTCCCAAATGACAACATATTTCTTTTATAGTGGACTACTTTTGATTAGGGCAATATAGGGCTCTTGTCCATATTAGTGTGTACTTTGGAATAGGGTGCTATTTTGGGCATGGTCTCAGAGATTGGGATGGTTTTTCACACAGTGAAACAAACATTGTATGTTACAAACACCATTATGTCACTGGCCATTTGAACTGACACTAAATGTACTATGATGGAGTTTGTGTGTCTGAAGCCAGGTGTGTTTGTGGCTGTTTTTCTACTGGTTTGTGGCTGTGAAGTAGTCATACTCATGTGGGTATTTCATACTGAACTTACGTTGAGGTCATGTTTATAAGTGAACCATATGACACAATTATTGCATTGTGATGGTTGTGGCCTGGTGTCTGAACTCTGTAATGTAATAATGAGGCCAGTGTAGTGAGAAACAGGCTGTTGTTCATGTTAGTATGGTTGGAGGCCAACGTGACTCAGTGTTCCCTATTTTGTTACATAGATTAAATATATCGCCCTGATGAATGTATAGGGCCCTAGTCAAATAGGAGCATTTCCACAAAAATACGTTTACATTTAAATATTTTGCACTTCTACAAAAGTGGAAAATACACATTGTTTTTTTCATGTTCCGGTTGCCCTCACTTTGAAATTGTCAATATGTAGCTCAGGTGACTTTTTATCTAATGGTCAGAGAAAATCCTTTTAGTATTTATCAGTAAGATTAATGTTTCCTCCCTTCCACTTTCATATACTTGTATTAGATCATGTATCAAAACAAATCAAGCTTTTAAATCAGTAGCTCTCACTTCCTTTTCTAATGAAAACTAAGGCAGAGCCCTCTGTGCCATTGTTACCAGTGACCTGGCCTGCCAACACAAACAGCCCCTGAGCCACTACAGGATTCTGTGGGTATGCACTATATATGCAATATTTTGAAAAGGTATTGGTCGGCTTTTGGATTTTCTCGGTTGATTTTCTCTGCATATTTCTGTCACTCAATGTTTTCAGATCTTCCACCAAAACTGTAATATAAACTAAAGGGAACCTAAGTGAACAAATAACTTGAAAAAGTATTTCTACACGTATTTCAAACTTGAAAACAATGAATCCCAACAGTGTGTTGTTACATACTTTTGACCCTATATCCGAGGTCAAGCATGGTTTATCCATGCGGTATAGGGTCCACCCTTAGCTGGTTTTACTGATTAACAACATCCATGGCTGTGATGTTTTGGGGATGCTCTGCTGCGTAAGGACCTGGAAGACTTGACATTTTTGAAGGCATCTTAACTTCTGCTCTGTATTAAAGAATTCTAAAAGATTAAGTAAGGAGATCCAACTGGGAACTAAATCTGAAGCATAGCTTGGGTCGTACAGCAAGACAATAATACGAAACACAGAAGCAAGTGTTCAGCAATATGTTTAAAGTTTTGCAATGGCCTAGTCACCTAAAGATAATTGAGATGTGTCAGGAGACTAACCGACAACTACAGGTTGAGGTTATTTGGCACAGCCTTTTATTAATTGTATGGGTGACATGGGGTGTGGCTTAATTTTGTTAACTAAATAAGTATAAAAATATTACAAGCTGTCTTTTTCTGATGTCTCTGTGCTAGAAGCTGTCAGTGTCTGATGGCCTGGTGCTAGAACGCTGTCTCTGTGTCTGATGGCCTGGTGCTAGAATGCTGTCTCTGTGTCTGATGGCCTGGTGCTAGAATGCTGTCTCTGTGTCTGATGGCCTGGTGCTAGAACTCTGTCTCTGTGTCTGATGGCCTGGTGCTAGAAATCTGTCTCTGTGTCTGATGGCCTGGTGCTAGAAATCTGTCTATGTGTCTGATGGCCTGGTGCTAGAAATCTGTCTCTGTGTCTGATGGCCTGGTGCTAGAAATCTGTCTATGTGTCTGATGGCCTGGTGCTAGAAATCTGTCTCTGTGTCTGATGGCCTGGTGCTAGAAATCTGTCTCTGTGTTTGATGGCCTGGTGCTAGAACTCTGTCTCTGAGTCTGAACTGGGGCTAGAACTCTGTCTCTGAGTCAGATGCGAGAGAGGCTGAGACAGAGAGAACAAGACGCAAGGCCGGAGTTTTTTTTAATTAGATCTAATAGGCCTGGTATCCTGTGCAAGAACAATGTCTGTCAGAACAACTGATAGATAGCTGCTATAGGTCACTTTAAATATAACCCCCAACTTGAAAGTTTGAATAGACAAGTACAGAAAGAGTGATTCATAAATTGGACATCAACAAGAGTTGGACTGGCATTTTTTGTGTTAGTTGTATGACTACCCCAGAAGGTAGTCATGACAGGTGTGCATGGTTAAGTCGAACGTCTGTAAATAGAAGTTAGGGTAAGTTCCAGGTAAATCCAGGTAAATAGTTATTAGGCTTAGCAGTTTTTGGAACCTGTCGAAACACCCGTTTAGTGGTTAGATTCCATGACTAAACATTCTGTTTTTAGGTCAAACTTGAAATGCCGACCAACAGTCCAGTAAATCTCCTACTGATATCACTTTATGGTTCACGTGAAACCTTGTGTAATTGTGGTTGGTTGTTCAGTGTGTTGCTAGTCGCTGTGGCTCTACTTCATTCAGAAACGTAGTTAATGTGTTTTTTTTTTTTTTAAAGTTCAGTTCTTCTCATGACTCTGGATTTACGTAACCGGTTTTGTTGTTTGTTACATTTTTCCTGCCATTGTGTGATATCTGTTTATTTTCCCACTGTCATTTTTCCCCGAAACTCGCAGTTTTGGTCCACCACGTTGATCATATTGATGCTCGCCCAGCACTGGTTTTGTGGATGTGAGTTGAGATTGTGCTTGTGCACGCGCATGTGTGCGCGCATGCTACTTTGTGAGTCTTTTTATGGGCTGAACGTCTGGTCCTGTGTCACTCTCTACTCTGGGTCCTGTAGGTCTGTTTGTTTTAAGATGTGGTCCTTAACAATGCCCCCTACCCCCGACACGCGCGTGCACGCACACACACACACACACACACACACACACACGCCTTGAGCACCCTGAGAAAACAACCCACAGCCATAACAGTAGCTGGAACAGAAGCCTGCTCTATAGGAAAACTGCTCTAACATCCTGGGCTTTCTGACTACTGTCCTTTATAGATTACATGAAAGTCTGTAAAATGTCAGGAAAACAGCCATTGACTTTTTCTGTGCAACACTCATCCATTGTTAATTCAATTTTGTTCTCGACAAAATAGAAAAATGCCTTTGATGTATAAAATAATAAATATTTCTTTCTGTCCCCTAGATACTAGTGAAGAAACGCCTTTGTGTTTTAGCTTTACCACTGGGGTTTGAACAAAGGACCGGGGAGAACTTTCCTTATTACTCTGTTAGGCATCTTACACACACGCACACTCCTGCTCACACCCACCCCTCTCTCTCCCTGTTCCCCCCTGGGGATAGTTTAATTAAAGGCCCTGGGCATGCAGGCTGCACAAACACACCAGGTTGTTCAGGCTCTCAGCAGTGGACTGACTAGACGGTAGTCAGAACAGGCCTCTCCTGAAGTCACCGTGAAGTGGTTGGGGGGGATTTAATTCTGGGGGATGTTGTGTTTCCCAGATTTCTGTGGAGGCCTTGGAGAAGTGGGTATACTGAAAGTAATAAGGCTGTCATGGAGGCTGGGCCATGTCTGTCCAGAACCCCTGTCCTGGAGCCTGGGCCGTGTCTGTCCAGAACCCCTGTCCTGTCATGGAGGCTGGGGCATGTCTGTCCAGAACCCCTGACCTGTCATGGAGGCTGGGGTATGTCTGTCCAGAACCCCTGTC
>JACXGI010015385.1:0-17593 GCA_016801175.1 Esox masquinongy
TCTTCCTCTTCACAATACCCCATAGATTTTCTATAGGGTTAAGGTCAGGCGAGTTTGCTGGCCAATTAAGAACAGGGATACCATGGTCCTTAAACCAGGTACTGGTAGCTTTGGCACTGTGTGCAGGTGCCAAGTCCTGTTGGAAAATGAAATCTGCATTTCCATAAAGTTGGTCAGCAGCAGGAAGCATGAAGTGCTTCCAGATTTCATAATTGTTTTGTGGTAACTTTTGTTATAGCAAGATCAGAAGCCTATACTGCGAAGCAAGTTCAACATGGCCAGGATTTCTCGTTAGCTAGCTTCACAAAACCTAACAACCGCAGTCCCACATAAGCTGTGTCACGACGGTGGTTATCAATTTGTTAAATCAACCCAGGTTTTTTCAATCTAGCGACGAGCGCGTTCACATAAAAGGGGCGGTGTTTGCACCATATGACCAATCGCAAACATGAACAAGTCTAGAGCCGCACATTTCATTCATTCAAGAGGAGCGAACGAACATTTTTGAGAAATATTAATAATATATGTGTACATGCGTAAGTCACAAAGCTTATCAATACAGCCCCATCAGTAAGGTACAACTAGATCTGACTATAATTAAAACTGAGCACTCCATTAAATTAATGTGTTGCTTGGATGAATTCTTATGGCGTGTAAGACCATTTTTGGCGTATTCTTTCAGTTGCAACCCTGGCAGTGCTAAGCGTCTTGGGAGCAAATAAAAAATAAATATAACAAGTGAAAAGTAAAACATCAACGTGCATTTGAAATTATTTTATGGTGGGGAGACTGTGACACCTGTGCTGTGTGAATATTTCTATGTGCTAAAAAGGAATTACCTTTAATTGTCCAGCCTACTGCTTTTTCTGAAAACCCTTGGTGTCCATGTAGGCAACGTACCAGTATGAACAAACAATGACTTCTTTTATCTGAACGTTGATGCTGTGGAATGACTTGTGATGAACAAAGTCGCCTTCACTCTCATCCAGCGATGCTGTTATTGGAATATGGGTGCAATCTATGGCACAGATTAATCTGGAACCCTATAAAAGGAGTATGCTGCATTTATTATACAACAATAAACATCATAGGGTATACAATATTTATAGAAGTTGTCAACGTAATTTATTGTCTACCTGCTATTTCATAAAAGCCCTCTTTAATAGACTGCGTGGGAAAGTGGCATGGGAACACAACAAAATGATCAAGTAGATCTGTTAGAGCAAGAACCACCTTGCGAATTGCGCGCGCGACAGACCGTGTTTTTGCTTATATTCTCCGCATCACCCACAGCACCATATAACTACCTGTAGCAAAAAACCCGTAACGCTATGCATACAGTCTGTGGAACTGTAAGCGCACGACTTCAGTGTGTCGCATTAGCAACATACGGCGAAAGCAGCTGACAAAGATACGTAATTCCCTCCGCTGAGAATCAATATATTTCATGAGAAAGCCAACGGGGTTTTGTCGGTCTCTAAATACTTTTGCTTATCTAAGAGACCCTCTCACTATCAGCACACTGAGCTCCAGAGGATGTTTTAAGAATGATGACAACATTTTCTATCGATAATTGATAGATCAGTAGGCGGTGCTTTTACACGGGTTAATCTGTTATCTCGAATATAACCTGCTCTGGAGCAGGTTAGGTGTGCAGCATAAGTTACCATGGCGATGTAACCCGGTAACAAGTGAACCACAGCCGTGACACTGACAACCCAGGGTTCAACCTGAAGTTAACTCGCTAACCCCAAATCCTGCTTCGTAGTACAGGCCTCAGAATTGTAATTACCTCATTGTAATTACCTAATTACCGTACCTGGGACCAGTTCCGAAAAGTCAAGCCAGTTAACACTAGTCATGGTGGTATTTTGTGCAGCAGTAGTTTTGATCCAGAAAAAGGATAAACGATACAAAGGAGGTGGGAAACATTGTTCACGCATCAGTAATAGTGTAGAAATGTATGATAACATACTTAACTTTACATACCATGTTTTTAATCAATGAACAAGAAAGCTAATCCAGCCTAACCGTAGCTGTTGAGCTACGTAACTTTGCAGTATCAGAATTCTGTTTGTTTTTTAGATTAATGGTCTCAGCCAGCTTGCTACTGTAAAGTATGAATTATTGTTGCACAGTAATTGTTGCACGAAAAGCGTAATTACTGTATATAATCAGCAGATGGCGATGTTGGGTAGCCTTCGTCCACAAAAAGGTTGTTACTCCTATTTCTGTCCTGTTATCATACCAAATTCAGTGAGCTAGCTTGCGCCGTTTAGCGTACTGTTACTAAAATAGTGATTTCTACAATTAAATGCAATTGTAATGGATGTATATACAATACATACATGTATTATAATTTAAAATCACAGTTAATTATTATCTTTGGAAATAAAGAAATATACGTTTGTACTGTATTCAAAGTACTGTCCTGTATATTTCTATATTAGACCATAGCCATTTTGTACTCTTAAATTAATAAATTATTGAAAACATTTTCAAATAGATTTGTTTGTTAATATTCTGAAAAGTACATCCATTTTATGTATTATACTATGCATGACAGTGGCTATTTATATATTATTAAGGACATGTAACTGTTATAAGAACTAAAATGCCATTTCTACCATATGTGTTTGCATTGTAGATTGTTTAGAACAGGTCCCAGGTATGATGGCTGTCAAATTGCTCCATTCTGATTTATAGGGGCTCTATGACATCAGCCCATCTACTGTTCTATTATCTATGGTGACAGTAACCTCTTTATAAGAAATAGGAATATGGATCACCCATACGCCTTCTCCAATTATTTTGTAAAGAAAATGTCATATCACAGATATAATGTTATCGTAAAGTCCATTCATTCATTAAATGCTTGCATAAATACTGATTGATGTAAGCTAAACTGTCTAAGTATGAGCAATTTGGTTTGTTTGCATGCTAATTCTGCTTACATGCTAGTTAATATTGTTAACGTTGGTCAATGGTGTTTACCCTTGTGAAATAGCCTACTGAAAATGCCAGCTTTGTGGTTGCTGCTGCTTCTAGTTTATCGTTATTACTATAACTACATCATTGATTCTGCCTGTGTGTGATAAACAGTGGATAAGCTTTCTGGATGCATTCTGGATGATTTCATCAGTCCAGTCTGTCTGTTTAATGGCTTGCAACCATAAACGTCTGCATTTAGCTTCAAAGGGTGGCTTCGACAACGGTATTCTATAAAAATTAATATTTTTTAATCTTTTTTTGCATTCCTATTCTGACATCCAATGGCACAACAAGACATTTTTTTCCTTTAGACCGAGGATCTTGCCTGTTTCCCTACATTTTTCCTGCAGTTTTCTGCCACCACCAAATTCAGTGACATAACGGTGACGTCCACTCCAAATGGGTCTATCACAAACTGCCTCCCTCGTGTGGCAGTTTGTGATAACGCATTCATCTGTAATATTCTGCTGCCGTGTATTTTCTAAAAGGCCAATAATTCCATGAAATAGCCTACGCTCCTTCCAAAACTGCAGGTATGGTTTGATAAATTGGTCTTTTTGATTAGCTGAACGGAAAGTTACTGACTAAAAGTCTATAACTTTTTTGAAAGCATTGTTCATGAAAGCCTTCCATTATCAAATGAGACCAAAGCTGAGGTAAGAGTACTATTATTCAGCTTTAAAGTTGTTATATGAAATAGCAGATGCACTGTAACACCTGTACTAAAATACACATTACAACAAAATCAGGCAGGCATACCATAATCAGATAAGGATTATACCATCAACAGAAATGAATTATACCATCATCAGAAAGAGATTCCATCAACAGATCGGGATTATACCATCACCAGAAAGGTATTATAACATCAGATAGGCATTATAACAACATCACATGGGCGTTATAACAACATCAAATGGGCATTATAACAACATCAGGTAGGCATTATAATGTCAGATGGGCACTGAAACAACATCACATGGGCATAATAACAACATCAGTTAGGCATTATAACAGCATCACATGGGCATTATAATAACATCAGGTAAGCATTATAACAACATCGGGTAGACATTATAACATCAAATGGGCACTGAAACAACATCATATGGGCATTCTAACAACATCAGTTAAGCATTATAACAACATCAGGTAGGCATTATAACAACATCACATGGGCACTGAAACAACATCACATGGGCATTATAACATCATGTAGGCATTTTAACAACATCAGATGGGCATTATAACAATAACAAGCAGATGTTGTACCAGTCAAAACCAAGACGTGGTGACATGTTTATGCCATGGTTATCACCACCCCCGATAATAGAGGGAGTTTTTCCTGTTTCAACTCATTCTGGGAGGTATGCTGTTGATCTGTAATCAGACCAGCCATCAGAAGTAGGGAAAGCCAAAACACTCAGTTATCCTGCCAGATGGCACCCATCTAGCCTGGCGGACAGAGACACGGCTTTACTTGGCGGTTTAGACTTCTTTCAACTGCCCTGAAAATCACACTCAGTTCTCTTTGTTTAAAAATGATTTGAAGCTGGCCTGAAAGTGCCGGGCCTCGGAGCCAGATACTTTTTTCTTGTCTTCTGTCTATTTAAGCCGGACGTGTTTATTTAAATCGCAGGCCTTTTCATCTAGATCCCTGAGACCTTGTTGAAAACCAATCCACTCACACCACCTCATTTTGGTCTAAACCACTACTTTTCTCACAACGTCTCTGTCGCTACAAGCCGGCATGCTTTACAGATCAGGTGTGTGTGTGTTGGGGGTGGGGGGCGGTGAGGTAGGACCAGCGGGTGGGGTTCATTCTTTGAACCAGTAATCCAGGATAATTTCGCTGGATGGGAGTGGCCCTCCGCTCATCTAAACTACCCAGATGTTTCCCACGCTATGAGTTGAAGGCAGAGTGACTTCCTCCCTCTTTCTCTTTCCTTTCTCTCAGTCTCTTTCTCTCTCCTCTCTCTCTGCTCTCTCTCTCTCTCTGCTCTCTCTGCTCTCTCTGCCTTTCAATGTCCCCCTCTCTCTCTTGCTGACAGTGTCACTGCTGGGAATATTGGCTGCTGGATGATTGGCTGCTGGATGATTGGCTGCTGGGAATATTGGCTTCTGGATGATTGGCTGCTGGATGATTGGCTGCTGGATGATTGGCTGAGGGCTGTCTGTCCTCTTGGACTCCTAATGGGACTCCATATCCTGCCCTGGTCCCAGCCGGTCAGCCAGCCGGTCAGTCAGCCGGTCAGCCAGTCAGTCAGCCAGTCTGGCTGGTCTGGTGAGCAGTCAGTTTAATCAGACATTGACTGACTGTAACACCAGCACTACTTTTGGAACCCAGTCTGATTCCTAGACCACAAGAATGATTATTTGTACATTTGAGTACAAGGACTGCAGTGTCCCAGTCAAGGGGAACAGTGGAGCAGTTTGTTGGACTGACAGGTCTGTTGTTGGGACTCTGGGTTTCTGGATCCTGGCCTGTCAGGCTTAACAACAACGTTTTGCCTCAGTTGTTTCTTGTGTTTCTCATGTGGTCATACATTTGGCAACAGGTTAGGAAGTGAAGCTCTGTTTACACGTAACTTTGTGTACGTTGTGCACAGAGCTTGTCATGTGGCAAGAGCTACATTTGTCTGTGGTTGCCTCTTTCAGTAGACATTTGCATTTTAGTCTTTTGCGCTTCAATCAATTAATAGTGCGACAATCCATGTTCATACTGGCCCCCGTGGCGACTGAACGTACAACTCTGGCATATGAATCACCATACTCTTACCAAATGAACTATGAGGCAATGTTCAAGGCTTTTGATAAGTCCCCTGATAATTAATTTATATTGCCAGTATATACTCTGTTCAGGACAAGGGAGTATTCCAGTTTGCTGTTTCTTGGTTGATTCTTTCCAGTGTGTCAAATGGTTTTCTTTTTGTTTTCTCCTGATTTTGTTGGACTGACTGTGCTGTTGCTGGTCTCTGTGGAGTCTGTTCATGTTTGTGAACAGAGGCCCAAAACCAGCTTTCTGAGTGGGCCCTTGTCCCAGTGGGTCTTTCTGTGGGTGAGGGCTTTGATATGGGGTGTTTGATAATCACTGTCTCCATGGGTGCTTCTGGAATTAATCTGTTTTTTGGATGTTGTTAATTACAGGGTATAGCCTTAATTCTGACTTTTGGGTTAGTGTATTTTTCCAGACTTTTCCATTCAATTTCAACTGGGGGCCTGTAAGATTTTTTTGTTGGAGTTTTTTGTTTGTAAGGGGACCCCAGATCTCACAAACATTGTGGACAATGGTTCTATGTATGATTGGAGGATTTGTTTTGTTGCCTCATCACAGCATCATATAAAGTGCTGGTCTCATGTTTTATGAGCCGAAATAAAAGATCCTAGAACTTTTATTTACACAAAAAAAGCTTATTATTCAACAATGTGTGCACACATAATCCATCCACCTGACAATATCTTTGACATTACTCTTGGTTGCTGCATTTATATTTTTGTTCAGCCTTCACTTGCCTCAAAGAATTGCTATCAGCTGCAAAATAAGTTCAGGCTTGAATGCCTTGAGGCCATGAATTAATTTGGAGCACGACTGGAAGTTTGACTGGAAGAAAAATGTATCTGTGATGTAAGTTTGTGTTTGTTTGATTTGAGGAAAATGCTCTTTCAGCGTTGAGCAGGTAAATCATGGTCCTGGGCGTGAACTTCACTGTCTTTCAGCGATTAAAACCTGTACATTCATTACAACAGGGTGACAGAGCCCATCAGTTATAGTGTCTGATAGTATCCCCTGAGTCCTTGAGTCGGCTATGTGACAAATCTACCATTCTGAAATTAAGCAAGACACTTAAACCTGATTGTTACTGTAGCGTTGAGCAGGACACTTAACCCTGATTCTTAGTGTAAGTTGAGCAGGACACTTAACCCTGATTCTTACTGTAAGTTGAGCAGGACACTTAACCCTGATTCTTAGTGTAAGTTGAGCAGGACACTTAACTCTGATACTTACTGTAAGTTGAGCAGGATACTTAACCCTGATTCTTACTGTAAGTTGAGAAGGACACTTAGACCTGATTCTTACTGTAAGTTGAGCAGGACACTTAACCCTGATTGTTACTGTAAGTTGAGCAGGACACTTAAACCTAAATGTTACTGTAAGTTTAGCAGGATACGTAAACCTACATGTTACTGTAAGTTGAGCAGGACACGTAAACCTAAATGTTACTGTAAGTTGAGCAGGACACTTAAATCTGATTGTTACTGTAAGTTGAGCAGGCCACTTAAACCTGATTGTTACTGTAAGTTGAGCAGGACTCTTAAACCTAAATATTACTGTAAATTGAGCAGGACACTTGGATGTGTTGCAGGGTGACAGTGTTGTTATTGTACTACATCCACAATGCAAGCACATTGGCTGGTTGAGATTGGCTGGTTGAGCCATGTGGTCGTCCATGAGGAGCAGCAATTATTCTACATAAAGGAAAAGTAGATTTAACAGACAGACAGTTAGGCCTATGACTACTTTGCATTTGTCATTAACATTTTTCAGTAATACCTTAGTAAAACAGAATAATGAAATCTGAAGACATGTTTTGCAATCCAATCATTCGCTGTTTCAATTTCAATCATTAACATCTTCTGCACTTTGACGCAAGAGGTTGCTGTTGTGTTTGAATTTGATCCAAAACCAACTAAGGAAGTCTGCTTCAGTGTCAAGAGCAGTTGTATTGAAATCAGTTGGTCCATGAAGTACGTTGATTTGGCATTTGAACTGTGCATTAGTTAGCTCATCTACAGCCCAGCACAAAACCTCGTCCAATCAGCTGTGTTGGCCTGGCTCATCTACAGCCCAGCACAAAACCTCGTCCAATCAGCTGTGTTGGCCTTGCTCATCTACAGCCCAGCACTAAGCCTCATCCAATCAGCTGTGTTGGCCTGGCTCATCTACAGCCCAGCACAAAGCCTTGTCCAATCAGCTGTGTTGACCTGGCTCATGTACAGCCCAACACAAAGCCTTGTCCAATCAGCTGTGTTGGCCTGGCTCATGTACAGCCCAACACTAAGCCTTGTCCAATCAGTTGTATTGGCCTGGCTTATTGCCATGGCTACAACAAAGCGTGCAACGCTAACCTCTCCATCGTCTGTGTCCCAAGGGCCCCTTTACTGCTGGTCATGTACATATTAGGACTGTTATAGTGTAAACATACAGTGTAATCACAGTAATAAACATACAATGTAATCACAGTAGTATACATACAGTGTAATCACAGTAGTATACATACAGTGTAATCACAGTAGTAAACAAAGTATAATCACAGTAGTAAACATGCAGTAATCACAGTAGTAAAGATACAATGTAATCACAGTAGTAAATATGCAGACGTGGCAATCTGTCATTGATCACTGAGTGAAACTTTGCCTGGCCTCCAAGGTGTTCTCCCATCCCTCTTCCATCTCTCTATCCTTCCATGTGTCCCCGCTCCCCCTCTCCCCCTCTTTCTCTCTCTGTCCCTGTCTCCCCCTCTACCTGTCTCTCTCTCTCACTCTCTCCCTCCCTATCTCTACTTCTCTTTCTGTCCCTTCCTCTCTCTCTCTATCCAGTGAAGTGTGCTCTGCTCTGAGCGTTGAGGTAATGTGTATTAATACCAGTCTTGTTTTGGTTGGGTGGATGTTCCAGCTTACAGAGCTGTCTTGGAGTCCTCCTCCCGTCCCAGCCCGTCCCCACAATGTTTGAATCATAACATCAACATGGATGTGTGTGTGTGTGTGTCTCTGTGTGTGTGTGTGTGTGTGTGTCTGTGTGTGTGTCTGTGTGTGTGTGTGTGTGTGTGTGTGTCTCTGTGTGTGTGTGTCTGTGTGTGTGTCTCTGCTCCTGCTAGATGTCTGTCAGCCCTCAGCCAAACCAAACTTGTCATGTCTCTAAACCCAGTGGTGTGAATTATTTTAATGGCCCTGGTGAAGCCGTGTGCTCTCCCCTCCACGCCACATTCCTCTGCCTGGAAGCCTTGATCATTTGTAATTGAATTTCAGATTGAATTTATGATGCGAAGTGGCAATTTGTTGACACTTCAGCTGCTCTGTGAGGAGAGGAGGAGTGGGTCCTGTGGACGTACAGCACAGCAGCTGGATTCGGGCCCCTTGAAATGGAGTTGCCGTCTTCATGGCTATAGGCCGTGGCACCAGAACAGCTCTATACTCTCCAAACAGATAGACAGGTTGTGTTAACTCTACAGACTCCCAGGTTGTGTTAATCTCTACAGACTCCCAGAATGACGTCTCTGTCAATAGCCAAAACCAAAGCAGGCCATTTACTATGGCACAGCATATGAGCAGGGAGGGGAGAATGATATGTGACTGGGTCCATGGAGTTTGGTTCTCTGCTTGAGTCCTGGGGAATTCTGATTGAGGTCATAGACCACAGAGGTATTTAATGCAAGTGACTATATTATAGACCACAGAGGTATTTAATGCAAGTGACTATATTATAGACCACAGAGGTATTTAATGCAAGTGGCTAGATTATAAACCACAGAGGTATTTAATGCAAGTGACTAGATTATAGACCACAGAGGTATTTAATGCAAGTGACTAGATTATAGACGACAGAGGTATTTAATGCAAGTGACTAGATTATAAGTTCTAGTGACTAGGTTATAGACCACAGGGGTGTTAAGTTCTAGTGACTAGCTTATAGACCACAGAGGTATTAAGTTCTAGTGACTAGGTTATAGACCACAGAGGTATTAAGTTCTAGTAACTAGGTTATAGACCCCAGAGGTATTAAGTTCTAGTGGCTAGGTTATAGACCCCAGAGGTATTAAGTTCTAGTGGCTAGGTTATAGACTACAGAGGTGTTAAGTTCTAGTGACTAGGTTATAGACCACAGAGGTATTAAGTTCTAGTGACTAGGTTATAGACCCCAGAGGTATTAAGTTCTAGTGGCTAGGTTATAGACTACAGAGGTGTTACGTTCTAGTGACTAGGTTATAGACCACAGAGGTGTTAAGTTTTAGTGACTAGGTTATACTTTAATTGTAATAATTGTACCTAACTACAGTTTCACAGTAATTACAATACACTGAGCAACCACTACATTATGACCATCTGCCTAATATTGTGTAGGCCCCCCTTTTACAGTCAAAACAGCCCTGACCCGTTGAGGCATGGACTCCACTAGACCTCTGAAGGTGTGCTGTGGTATCTGGCACCAAGATGTTAGCAGCAGATCCTTTAGGTCCTGTATGTTGCAAGGTGGGGCCTCTATGGATCGGACCTGTTTGTCCAGCACATCCCACAGATGCTCGATTGGATTGAGATCTGGGGAATTTGGAGGCCAAGTCAACACCTTGAACTCGTTGTGTTCCTCAAACCATTCCTGAACCATTTTTGCTTTGTGGCAGGGCGCATTATCTGAAAGAGACCAGTGTCATCAGGGAATACCGTTGCCATGAAAGGGTGCACATGGTCTGCAACAATGCTCAGGTAGGTGGTACGTGTCAAAGTAACATCCACATGAATGGCAGGACCCAAGGTTTCCCAGCAGAACATTGCCCAAAGCATCACACTGCCTCCGCTGGCTTGCCTCCTTCCCATAGTGCATCCTGGTGCCATGTGTTCTCCAGGTAAGTGATGCACACGCACCCGGCCATCCACGTGATGTAAAAGAAAACGTGATCCATCAGACCAGGCCACCTTCTTCCATTGCTCCGTGGTCCAGTTCTGATGCTCATGTGCCCATTGTAGGCGCATTCAGCAGTGGACAGGGGTCAGCATGGACACCCTGACTGGTCTGCGGCAACGCAGCCCCATACGCAACAAACTGTGATGCACTGTGTGTTCTGACGTCTTTCTTTCAGTACCAGCATTAACTTTTTCAGCAATTTGAGCTACAGTAGCTCGTCTGTTGGATCGGACCACACTGGCCAGCCTTCACTCCCCATGTGCATCAATGAGCCTTGGCCGTCCATGACCCTGTCGCCGGTTCACTGCTTTTCCTTCCATGGGCCACTTTTGATAGGTACTGACCACTGCAGATCGGGAACACCCCACAAGGGCTGCAGTTTTGGAGATGCTCTGACCCAGTCGTCTAGCCATTGCAATTTGTCCCTTGTCAAAGTCACTCAGATCCTTACGCTTGCCCATTATTCCTGCTTCTAAGACATCAACTTTGAGGAAAGAATGTTCACTTGCTGCCTAAGATATCCCACCCACTGACAGGTGCCATGATAACAAGGTTATCAGTGTTATTCACTTCACCTGTCAGTGGTCATAATGTTATGACTGATCGGCGTAAGCTGGATAAGACAACACACACACACACACGCACACAGAAACACACACACACACACAGCTATGATTACCCTTAAAAAATCTAAATGTTAATAATCCTAAACCTAACATTTACCATAACATCAACCTAACTAAGCCCTAACCTTAACCTGATAAGCCTAACATTTATTCCTAAATTGAACCTAGCACTAATCCCTAAACCTTGCTGGTAATACCTGTTGAAGTATATGCTTGTTATGTTTAGATAACAAAAGACCATATGTTGATTTGTGCACAGGAAGTCTCGTTCATTCAAAGCATAACAGTAAATAGCCAATGAGCTAATGTGTATTCAGTTTGGGATGTCTATAAAGGTGAGGACCACCAGAAGTAATTAGCCAATGGGCTTCCAGTACTGGGATGTGTATTCTGTTGGGATGTCTATAAAGGTGAGGACCACCAGAAGTAATTAGCCAATGGGCTTCCAGTACTGGGATGTGTATTCTGTTTGGGATGTCTATAAAGGTGAGGACCACCTGAAGTAATTAGCCAATGGGCTTCCAGTACTGGGATGTGTATTCTGTTTGGGATGTCTATAAAGGTGAGGACCATCGGAAGTTTCTTTGAGATTGAGTGAGATGAGATTGAGGTTGTGTAAGGAAGACCGGCTCTGTAACCTCATGAACAAGACTATCAAATGCTGCAATAAATAATTGAATTACTCTCTCCCTTGAAAACCGGGTATGCGATCATTATTTCAACCACTATACGAAACGGCTGATTTCTAACATACCTTACCCTTTTTTAACCCTACAGTTCTAACCCAAATCCCGAATTGTAAATCCTATCACTTAGGGAAAAAAAATCCTTGTTTGATTTGACCACGGTTTGCGGACATTTTTGTCCACATTATATAGATATTTGTCAGAAACACACACACACACAGCTAACAAAAAACAACACACTCAGGGTAGAAACTGTCAAATGTTTAATCCATTCAATATAAGGTTGTCTCTCAGTGCCAAAGAAGAAAATGGAGTTGTTTGGTTGCATTGTGTTCAGGTTATGTACAGGCACAGTGAACTTTGAACTGTGGACAGTATTCAGAAGCATAATGAAAAGATGTGTCAGCAGGTGAAGGGGTGAGGAGGAAAAGACACATTGTACAGAGGGGTCAGAGGTCAATGGTCACACACAGGAGTTGTGGACACCTGCATTGACCATCCTGTGTCATGTCCATTTGGCATCTAATAGAAGAAAACCATCTTATACAAAAAGGAACTAGGTAGACTTGCCTTGCAACCTGCCCCCCAAAAATATAAAAAACGGTGTGCTTAATGAAGAACACCCAGGTTAGCCACTGAGCCAATCAGAGAAGAACAGACAAGACGTCCACTTCCCCTGTTCTCATAAGATCACTCTAAAAACAAGCAGAGAACTAGCCTAGCTAAACACACAGAGGAATGACCAACAATGTTTTCTTCATTTCAATCAATCACAAAAAGTAAATTAACAAAATGACTTGTATGTATTTATATATTTATATATCTAAAGTGCATTATGGTACAAAAATATAAAGGTCAGCAGCACCTTGATACATTTACGAAATAAATACACCATTCAAACAAAATAAATTACAGCAAAATCTGACATTAATAATAATTTGCAAAGTCGTAACAAAACATTACATAACAGGAATGATTGACAATGATCAACACCTGTTGCTTCACTGAGAATGCATCAGTAATTTTTTATTGTCATCATCATTATCACTAGTCCAGAGAGTTTGCAATATTTACAGAAAAATAAATATTTCCCTTTTTAACTTTCCAAACAATCACTGTTACAGAACCCTGCAACAAGCATGTCTGGGTGTCCATTTGAAATGTCTGTAGGTTTCTGAAATACAAAAAAAGAAATTAGTCCACTGTAAAATAGATTGGTTTAAATACAACAGTAAGTTAACTGATATTCTCAAAGAAATGTATTGTATGTAGTTAAAAAATCAAACCTAACCGCTAATCAGCATTGATCAGAACTATATGCTTAGTGCCTCAAGTCTGTAACAATGTGTTTATCTCAGTCTGTAACAATATGTTTTCTCAGTCTGTAACAGTGTGTTTATCTCAGTCTGTAACAGTGTGTTTATCTCAGACTGTGACAGTGTGTTTATCTCAGACTGTGACAGTGTGTTTATCTCAGTCAGACTGGAAAAGTGTTTTTATCTCAGTTTGTAACTGTGTGTTTATCTCAGTCTGTAACAGTGTGTTTATCTCAGTCTGTAACAGTGTGTTTATCTCAGACTGTAACCGTGTGTTTATCTCAGTCTGTAACAGTGTGTTTATCTCAGACTGTAACCGTGTGTTTATCTCAGTCTGTAACAGTGTGTTTATCTCAGTCTGTAACAGTGTGTTTATCTCAGTCTGTAACAGAATGTTTATCTCAGACTGTGACAGTATGTTTATCTCAGTCAGTCTGTAACAATGTGTTTATCTCAGTCTGTAACAGTGTGTTTATCTCAGATTGTGAGTGTGTTTATCTCAGTCAGACTGGAAAAGTGTTTTTATCTCAGTCTGTAACAGTATGTTTATCTCAGTCTGTAACAGTGTGTTTATCTCAGATTGTAACAGTGTGTTTATCTCAGTCTGTAACAGTGTGTTTATCTCAGTCTGTAACAGTGTTTATCTCAGTCTGTAACAGTGTGTTTATCTCAGTCTGTAACAGTGTGTTTATCTCAGTCTGTAACAGAATGTTTATCTCAGACTGTAACAGTATGTTTACCTCAGACTGTAACAGAATGTTTATCTCAGACTGTAACAGTATGTTTACCTCAGACTGTAACAGTGTGTTTGTCTCAGACTGTAACAGAATGTTTATCTCAGACTGTAACAGTGTGTTTATCTAAGACTGTGACAATATGTTTACCTCAGACTGTAACAGAATGTTTATCTCAGACTGTAACAGTATGTTTACCTCAGACTGTAACAGTGTGTTTATCTCAGACTGTGACAGTGTGTTTACCTCAGACTGTAACAGAATGTTTATCTCAGACTGTAACAGTGTGTTTACCTCAGACTGTGACAGTGTCTTAGTGTAGGCTTAAGAAGGGTCTTTTCCACTCCAGGTGGTACCCACTCCCAGGCTCCTCCCTCTCCAGTGCCCATCTCAGCGAGCGTGCCCTTCTCTTCCTCTTCTCCCCCTCCCTCCTCTTCCCATTCCTTCCTTTCTTCTTTCTTCCTGCCCCGCTCTTCCCCCCGTCTTTCAGCGCGCCGTCTTTCCCATACGTCTGGGACTTGTTGGTCTCCTGAGGCAAATTGGTTCCCTCCTCCTCCTCCATGCGGAAGGTGATGGGTAAGTTCTTGGTTCCCCCTGGGGGTTTGGGGTGGGGGTTTGGGGTTCCCAGCCCCAGGCTGACCCCCACCCCTGGAAGCCCCAGCCCGGCTCCACTGCTGACGGCTGGGCGGACCGGCAGCTCCCGGACCTCGGCTGTGTGGACCTCTTCAAGCAGCTCCTGAAGCCACATTCGGCGCTTGAAATCCTGCAGCACCCGTCCCTTATCATGCATCAGCTGGGCGTGGGTCACCGAGCGCTTCCTGGGACAGGGAGAACAGGGACATTTAGAACACACAGAAGGACACCCGGTCTTTCAATCAATCAATCAATTTTATACAGCTTTTTTTTTTACATCAGCAGTTGCCACAAAGTGCTTTTACAGATACCCGGCCTGAAACCCCAAAGAGCAAGCAACAACAGAGTTGACGCGCAGTGGCTCTTGATCCTATGAGTCAGTGTTATGTCTCCGTTGTGAAACTCTGCCAATATGAACTGTTATTGGCAACATGCTAGAAGCCTGTAATCACAACCAAAACGTTATAAATTGTGTGACTGATATGTAACCCAGAGAAGAAACTCAGTATGTTTGTGCTTATTTAGTGGACAACATCACCACAACTAGTTTACAAGATGCTGTAGTGTCCTTCGTTTGTAAATTAAACTGTTTTTAAATCTTTAAGTAGTTCACCCTTCTTACAAATGACGACAGGAGTTAACCTTCCCTCTGTATGTGAGTATGTGTGTGTGTGTGTGTGTGTGTGTGTGTGAATATGTGTGTGTGTATGCATGTGTTTGTGTGTGTGTAAATGTGTGCTTTGGTGTGGAGTTGGATAGCAGGAGGGATACTGTCCAAATGTCTTGAAACAATTACATATTTCAACACTCTGGTCCTTCACATGCCAAAGTAAAGTATAATGTGCTGTTATTTTAAAACATTCACACTTCGAAGCAGAAAAAGATCCTCTCTAGGCCCATGTCTGGGGAACATGCTGTGCACTGTTTGACCACTGGGGGGCAGTCTAAATGAACAAATGGCTTGTTTGCCTCCTGCTTGTCTGGCTGGACTGGAACTCGACCATGCTCCTCAAGCATATTTACAGGAGTGAGTAGGTAGAGGTGGAAAATGTAAAATGAGAAAGTGCTCATGGTTGAGTACTTATATTGACCCCGATTCAGACTGACAAACGTTTCCCTCTAACCTTGAAGACGCAAAACCAGCACCGCCAATTAATCAAACTACACTTCACAATTCTCTAACCTCATAAATTGTTATTAATCCTACATATCTCTCACAAAGGGGTTTCATAGGTACTCACACACGTTTGTGTCGGATCCAGACTGCTAGCAACTAATCTGTCAAGTAACAACCTCCATGAAGCTGATCGTGGCTCCACTCTTTTAAAACTATTATTTTAATCCTGACCCTGACAGGAAGGTCAAGAGTTAAGGGATATTTACTGGTTGACTTGCTGGTTGACAACACAGCAGTTTTTTTTTTACAATATCTGGCAACTATTATCAGAGTATTTTCATGCAGCTAAACCCGTTGGCCATCAGCATGATTCATAGTTCAAAGACAGAGAGGGGAGGCAGAGTGAGTAGAGACATAGAGAGAGAGTTTCCACTGTAGTTAAGCAGATACATAAGATCAGTCTCCATGCTGCCAAACACTAAGAGATTACTTTTCCTTTCTTCAGGAAAATCACTTTTTCCCCTCTGAGGAAATCATCCCTACTGTCACAGAGGCCTCATATTGTCTACATGCGTGTGGCTGTAACAGAGAAGCATAAACTTGTCTGTCACCTCAAGTTAATATCAGTGTGTCTGACAGTTTTATACACCAGGACATGCTAGAAACAAACCACTGGAGTATCTTTGGTTTACAATGACAGCTGGAGTATTTTTGGTTTACCAAGACAGTTGGAGTATCTTTGGTTTGCCAAGACAGATGAAGTATCTTTGGTTTGCCAAGACAGATGAAGTATCTTTGGTTTGTCAAGACAGATGAAGTATCTTTGGTTTACAATGACAGCTGGAGTATTTTTGGTTTACCAAGACAGTTGGAGTATCTTTGGTTTGCCAAGACAGATGAAGTATCTTTGGTTTGCCAAGACAGATGAAGTATCTTTGGTTTGTCAAGACAGATGAAGTATCTTTGGTTTACCAAGACAGCTGGAGTATCTTTGGTTTACCAATCAGCACAAAGCCACAGGGCTAAATCCACTGTGTCCACAGAAAATGTAGTAGTAGTATCCAAAATAAAGACCAGAGAAAAGCCTGACTGTCAAGATACCAGAGATAAAAGCCTGACTGTCAAGATACCAGAGATAAAGTCCTGACTGTCAGGACATATTAGTAATTTAACATGCACAGTTATACCAAGCAATGTCCATGCGTTTTTTCTTTCTTTCTTTGTCCACCATGGGTATCGAACCCGAAAGAGCCACACTCCTGTGTGACCTGTGACTCAGGGAATGCTCAGCGCATACAGGAAAATAAAGGCATTAATGGAAAGAGAAACCCGCTGATCTGCAAGGCCATGTTGCATTCAGGTAGAACGTGATTGGCTGGCGCAAGGCTGCCCAGCTCCATCATGACCTGAAAACCAATGCTTATGGTGTCACTGTGAACGGCTACCTGGAAACCAGTACTCATGGTATCACAGTTAACTGCTGCGTAGGAACCAGTACTAATGTTATCACAGTTAACTGCTTCGTAGGAACCAGTACTCATGGTATCACAGTGAACTGCTGCATAGGAACCAGTACTCATGGTATCACAGTGAACTGCTGCATAGGAACCAATACTCATGGTATCGCAGTGAACTGCTGCATAGGAACCAGTACTCATGGTATCACAGTGAACTGCTGAGTAGGAACCAGTACTCATGGTATCACAGTGAACTGCTGAGTAGGAACCAGTACTCATGGTATCACAGTGAACTGCTGCGTAGGAACCAGTACTCATGGTATCACAGTGAACTCCTGCGTAGGAACCAGTACTC
>JACXGI010015386.1:0-17521 GCA_016801175.1 Esox masquinongy
CACTCAGCAGCAGTCCAGTCCTTTTTGTCTTTAGCCCAGGCGAGACGCTTCTGACGCTGTGTCTTGTTCAAGAGTGGCTTGACACAAGGAATCCGACAGTTGAAACCCATGTCTTGCATACGTCTGTGCGTGGTGGTTCTTGAAGCACTGACTCCAGCTGCAGTCCACTCTTTGTGAATCTCCCCCACATTTTTGAATGAGTTTTGTTTCACAATCCTCTCCAGGGTGCGGTTATCCCTATTGCTTGTACACTTTTTTTCTACCACATCTTTTCCTTCCCTTCGCCTCTCAATTAATCTGCTTGGACACAGAGCTCTATGAACAGCTAGCCTCTTTAGCAATGACCTTTTGTGTCTTGCCCTCCTTGTGCAAGGTGTCAATGGTCTTCTTTTGGACAGCTGTCAAGTCAGCAGTCTTCCCCATGATTGTGTAGCCAACAGAACTAGACTGAGAGACCATTTAAAGGCCTTTGCAGGTGTTTTGAGTTAATTAGCTGATTAGAGTGTGGCACCAGGTGCCTTCAATATTGAACCTATTCACAATATTCTAATTTTCTGAGATACTGAATTTGGGGTTTTCATTAGTTAGGAATGAATGTATACATTATACAAGTTTCACTTTTTGAATGGAATTACTGAAATAAATCAACTTTTTGATGATATTCTAATTTTATGACCAGCACCTGTATATATATTCCTTGACAAGGTAACCCATCTGTTTGCTGGGGTATGCCCATTTGATGGGTCTTTTACCACTGAGTGGTGTTCCTCTGTTTCTGGCAGCTTCCTGCAAGGTCTTTGCCTCCACCTGTTGATGTAGACGCATAATCTACGCCAGCAAATTAAAATAGATAATTATGTAACAATGAGGTGAAACCACTGAAGAAATACTATACACTAAAACATAAGACTAAATGCCAGAACAACAGTAAACACCTCAACCAATTTTTAAAGGAGATATTCCTAATTTGCTGTTACTTAGTGGAACACATTAACCAACTCTACCCTTAAAGTGCTCTCGCTATACTTGGTTTCACTTTTGGTCAACCAGCTTACAAAAGTTGTAAAAAGAAATATTTTTTTGGTATTTTATATAAACAAAAATTTGGATGGCACTATACTAATCAAGTCGCTATGCTAATCAGTATTTGTTTCCTCACATAAATAGAAGTTGAGTGAACTGTGTTGAATTTCAGCAACCAACAAATCGCTGACTTGGCCTCCGTCTGTGATTGTTTGTTTGAGGACAGATGATCTTGTGTCTCATAGACGCAGAGAGGGAGGGTGGCTTCTGTTGACCAATAGATATTCTGTATTCTTTCATCTGCTTTATGTTCTTGAAATCATTTTTGATTTTATGGACATTTTCTTGCAATGCAAAATTCTACATACTGCCCCTTTTAAAAATGTACATGTCACTTTTTTGTCCACATTGGGTAACCTCGGAAAGTACATCATAATCAAAAAGGCTCCACAGATTGGAGAAAAAACTATTACAATTTGCCAAGATGCTTCTTAGGTTGGAGTGAACTAGTTTGCCCACCAAAGTATATAGCCTGTTGGCTAAAATTTTCCCTAATATATTTTGATTAGTTTTAAGGAGAGAAATCAGACTGCATGACCCATTTCAGAAATTCACAAGGGAAACTACCAGACCAGGGGTCTTGCCACTTTTTACGGTTTCAATTGTTACTCTGATTTCTTCCAAAGAGATTTCAGCACTTACAAAATCAGAATCCATACCAGTGTAGTGTAATGAGAAATGTCTGTTGAGGAAGAGTGGAAGTGTATTTGATGAAGAGGCACGTCTGGCCCCACCAAGTATCCAACACACCCTGGGTGATGTTAATCTGTGTCCTGGGTAACATTTGCTTCTCTAAAGATCTGGAAAACCAGGTGTGGGCCATCAGCCCCACCCTCCTGAGCTCATCTGGAGATGTGTGAAACTCTGAGCAAACTGGAGTGTAACTAAATGCATGATTTTGTGGTCATTTATCTGTAGTGTTTGGATTTTCCCTGTTCCCCATAAAGGGCAGAATAGGCTGATATGATTTATTGTACTGTACGGGTTATGGATCAAACTTCACAAGAACATTGTAGAAATGATTGTCCTTGTTGCATGTCTGACAACAACTGGCTGCAACACCCCGTCCATTCGATAATTTTGTATTGATTAAGTGGGACAGTTCCTGTCCTTTGTGTTCATTGTGTTTGCCAAAGTAAAGTAATGCTAATGACTATTTGGGTTTTTTAGATATGCCTGATTTTAGGATAAATAGCCATGTCTCCAAAAAGTTATTTGGAGTTTGTCCTCGTTAAAAAGACCTACCAACACGTTGTGTTGTCATATTTAGGAGTTTGTCCTCGTTAAAGAATCCTCCCAACACGTTGTGTTGTAGTCATATTTAGGAGTTTGTCCTCGTTAAAGAGACCTCCTAACACATTGTGTTGTAGTCATATTTAGAAGTCTATTGTTAACAAGAAGCTCCTAGCATACCTTTGTGCTATAGTGTCTTAAATACTTATGGTATAATTAGTAGACTGTTAGGCTAGTTTGGTGGACGTTGAATCGTGTTGGTATGTAATTATGTTTCGTATTGTAACTTTATTACTTGATTGGAATAAATTGTATTACTTTGGAATATAAATTACTACGGCATTCCTCGTTCATCTCCATACTCAAGCTTGTAGGGCTATCGGTAATAACACACACACAAGTAATTACAGACTTGGTGTCCCTGAGTCCTGGATTCTCGAAACAGTCTGGTTAGGCCCAGGAACGCATGTCATTGTCTAGTCATCCCTGAGTCGTGGGCATATTAACTTTCTGTGTAGCCCCAGGAACACATGCCATTTTACTGTATTGGTGTTAAACAACCTACACCTTATGGGCGCTTATGATAACTGATATAGGCACATACACATACGTAGATCGCAGTGACCAGACTAATCATCCCTGAGTTCTGGTTTGCTACACCGTCCTTTGTTTTCTGGACTTGACTGATGAGGAGCATTGAGGATAACGTAGGCTGTGAAACATGATCTTTTAAATGTTTGGCTTGTGACGAAAGATTAGCTACCTTTTCTAAGAACTTCCAGCATATCATGGTCATTTATGATTGCGGATGTTTACAAACAATATGGAGTCAGATTATATATTTATATTTATTTATCACTAAGGTTACGTTCCCTTGCACTCATTTTCCTAGCTGTCCCCCGGTAACCTTCTAAGTGGTAAACCTTTCCAATCACACTCTAATACCCCCACTACACCAGCACTGGACTATCTAATGAATCAGCACCTTCTTTGCCGACAAGCAAGGTCGTGATTGGCCATGCTGTTGCCCCAGGACGAAGGACAGTTCTCCCAGTTATGTAGTTTGTTTGGTTGTATCTGGTATAGATATAGATAAGCTTGTCAACTGCCAATATTGCAGTTTGAATAAGATAGACATAAACGTGCGGTAATAAGGAGCCTCATAAAGTTCAACTATAAACACCCACCATTAACACAATTTACATGAACAAGAAGTGCAGCATTATATTTTTTAAGATCTGGGGTATGTAAATTGTTCTTCGTTTTTTTTAATCATGACATTATTGACTTCTGTGCAGCTTCTCGACTCACCCCGTCTTTTTACAATAGATTTTGTAAAGATTTACATGGCAACAGCGTGATGCAACATGACAACCTGAACCCATTGGTCGACTGTCTGCTGTTTGGGGGCGTTGTATGTTCCTCCAATCATGAACCAACGAGATTCATATATCTTCCTTTCTATAAAGTCACTGCATGTGATCAAATGTAACTAGGGGCCCTGGGAAACAATCATCAACACTTTGGTTCCTAAAGTGTCACTACACTTTTCATTCCAAACAAAACAGATAGTAGAATAAATGGTAACTAATATGTCTGTTTGATGTTGCAAACAAATCATGCGCTGGTGCCACAAACTGAAAAGGTGGACCTCTGACTGTTAAATTGACTCATCTAACAGTCCTGAGATATTTCCAACTCAAATATCAACCACTCACACTTGGCTTTCTTCAACAAGAGCTGTACTAGCCATGAGCACCTGATCCATGGCTAGCTGGCTGATGGCGATACTGTACATACCTTAAAACTGGAACATCCAAACACATTGCTAGCTATAACTAGTCCATTAGCCCAGTAGATGGTTACCAGATAGCTGACAACTATGCAACGACTGGCTGATTGTTTAAGCTCACACATACAGTAACTCAGAAGGTCTGTCCCTGGAGAGTTCTGGCTGCTCCCGACCCACCTCACGGCAAACCACACAGGCATTTTTAAACTATGCAATGATAGTTAATTGTAAGAAGGGCACTCCTGTTAGTCACACGCACTCAACCCCCTCATACACTCAAAAACCCACTGTTATTATCAGCCAGACGGGTACATCCAGAGTAAACTTGGATACATTCTGATATATTCCATTGTTGGGCCTGGGGTAAATCTCCACCTGGTGGGGAGCCCCTGGTGCTTGGGTTACATGCGTCCAGGTTGCCTCTGGCTCAGTGATGTGCTCCTCTTTTCCTTCTTATCTGCGATTGGGCAAAATTGTGTTTTTGAATGTCTCAACTCCTCAAGGCACCAAATAATCCATTCCATGGAAACAGGTGGCAGAAATCATTTACAACGTCCTCTGGTACCAATGAAAGGGGAGATTCTGGACCAATAGGCCCCTAGATTTGTTATCAAATGCCATAAAAATATGTTTTTGTATGCTCTCACAGAATTGATACCCATGGGAAATGCCAATACGATAAATGTGGATCAGTAGATCTCTCACAGGAACTGCTGTACTTCATCATTCCAAAAGCAGTGCGAGACAGGGATTTCTAAAGGGTGGGGTGAACGAACATCACCCCTTTATGCTGGGTAAAAGAATTTGGTCCCAAAACCTTAAAGGCAGCTCCAGCCCCTCCACAAGAGGATCGTATTTTATTACCTGGAAGACTGATGCCTGTGCCCAGACACACAGTTCAAAACAGTGAGTCAGACAGCCACTCAAACTTCTCATTTGTAAAAGGCTCCAACCCCCCTCTGCAATCAAGGATTGAGAATTCCAAACTGCCTGGACTGATAGATTGAAACCGTTGCGGCCTCACGGGGTGTAGCAGTCAGTCAGCTGCAGACCTCAGGGCTGGTGATAAACTGAAGAAGAACCCGCTGACATCGAGTCAAAGCCATCTTCCCCTTAGACCTTGATGCAAAGTATATCAGAGTGCAGGAATCCCGCTAGATGTTTACTGCATGCTTCCGGGGTGGGTGGGTGGGGTTAGCCAGGACATACTGTGCCAAAAATGACTGGTTCTCATGGCAACTGCCATAATGGCGGTAATGCAATGTTTGCTACTGTATATACAAGGCCAATGCAGTTTTTTTATTCACCACTGAATCTAATTCAGTATTAATTGGAAACAACTGACATGGAAAATTATATAAATCCCCACCTATTCTCAGACGTCAGTAGAACAATAGCAATATCCATTGACTGCTATGCAGTGGTTTGCGACTTCTCCGTCATTACTGGCAGTGCCAGCCTCACAAGTGTACAAGATAGTGAATGTACATTTTGCATATTCGCAATAACCTTGCTGGACCTGTTGGGGAACCCATTTGTTTTGGGTTAACGAAATAGGAAAATGTGTTTCATGGCTATGCAGGCCTCATTTAAGTAAATCAACTATACAGTGAGTATGTCTTCAAACAACACATTAATAGATCAGCAGCTCATGGGACATTTTTGAAAGTATGTCAGGCAGCATTATGCTGTGTGACATCATAGTCTGTTTAATCTCATAGCCAATACCAAGGCAGGCGTAGGAATCTAGCATAGTTGCAACTGTGGGCTGTACTATTTAGCCTAGTTAAAATTAATGTTGAAATATACAGTACAATATGGTAAAAAGCAAAAACAGAAACCAGCAAACTATAGGCATAGTTTGAAAAAGTACCTGTAAAATATATAACCATTCTGATCACACCTTTACAGAAGTATGAATTTCAAATTGTTGCTCTTTCTAAGCCTCCTCTTCCTCCCCAGGCTGCGTATAATGTCAGATGGTCAACAATGGCATTTCTCTTCACTCGGTGAGGCAGAGGGAAATTTAAAAGCATTGGTTGGCAAAACCAAGGTGGCACAGTGGAACTGACTGGACAGGTTCTCCTATTGACATTGCAGGCTACCAGTCTCAACAGTGTTTTATATTACTCTCGACTTATAGCGGAATGGACACTTCCATTTCAGAAATGTAGTTATTCTGCCCCACAAACTATGCTACATAGCTGGCCTATTATTTATTATCGTCTGAGGTGTTGCTGCAGCTTCCTCATACGATATAGCTGTGCTAAGTGATAATATGCCATATATGGTTTGATATGCTATGAAGTTGTTCTGGTTGGGAACAAAGAACTACTTTGGATGGGGGACACTGCTTAGGCAGAGGTATTGCTTATGGAGCTCCTTACTGTGCTAGGTTCATATGCACTCTCTATGCCTTATGGAACAGCTTGAGTTTGAGCCAGCCAATTAAGAAAGGCAAGGTCCATGACAATCTGATATCATTTTTTCTATGATGTTATATCCTTACAAGAAATCCACCTGAAGAATAACTTGCGTATTTTAAATGTAGGTGGGTGGGCATAACTCTATAAATTCAAAAATTGGTGTGGCAATTCTAACACAGAAGGAAATTCACTTCCATTACTGAAACACTATTACTGACAGAGATGGTTACTGTCTGCAGTCCAAATGCACTGTAGACAGCCCCTTGGCCCTACACACTCATCCCTGGAATGATTTCCAGGGATGAAAATCATCCCACATGAATGTACTTGCCCAAGCAAAGGGGTGTGATGAACTGTGTTATTGACGGAGCTACAGCGTTCGCTAACTCTCTGCACAACACACTAGGAGCCCACTGAGTTACCCTAAAGGCTGAAATGTACAAATGAGAGTGTGGAGGTGTAACTCTCAGATTCTCCTGGAACTGGTTGTTTGTGAATGTTTGAAAGCCAAAATCAAACTTTCCTTTGAAGCTAATAACAATGTATAGAACTCCCCATCTTGACTATAAAGGTTAGGCTATTCTCTATACAATACAAATATATTTGGGGTTTGGTGATAAGCCACTCAATCCACTGGCCAGCTGTGTAAAAAATGCCAGATACTTTGTGTCAGTTCTGTTACTGGGGCACTACTTAATTTCTCGCTCTAGAGGAGTGAAATCTTCCCTCCCTTAACCAACAGGATTCAGATTTTCTCAATGCGTCCATCTCTGAATGTTTTATTTTTTTTATTGTTGCTTGTCCGCTTTGTGTGTGTACATCTTCTGGCTCAATGAAATACTGTTCATTACTCATAGCTTAGATGAAATTGATACCAAAGGCAACTGCAGGAGCAATACCAGCAATTATGCTCATTCCAGTATCACACCCTAACGGTGTGGGATGACTTACAGCACAATGTGAGTAACAACAGGTGTTGCCCAATAGAGAATGAGGGAAAACTAGGAAAGAAGAAGAGGCAACACAGCATCCACACAGTGGGAGAAGAACAGGCCTTGTAGTGTTCTAAAACAACCTGGGAGTATTTTATCAATATTATAAAGAGGGAAGCATGCCATATTCTGACAAATCATTAAACTTTCATGGCCTTCTCCAAAGAAGCTCAGACTCTGGGCTAGAGGTAAGAAATCATTATCACCTGTACATCTCCCTGTGTGTCAGCCAGGGAGCCTCTCTCTCCCTGTATGCTCAGGTTTGAGGTCTTTCTTTTGTGCAGTGCTTCACTAAAAATAATAATAATAGTAATTCAGGAGCTGTACAACAAACGTGACATTCATGTTCTTTTAGGACAGTTGATCTTTGCTGATGTCTGTTAATCAATAATTACTAAACATATTATTTCTATTTTATATATTATTATTTGTATTAAATGAACAACAGTCTTTTAGTTCACACTTAAGCAAAACATTTATCAATATTTATTTGGATTTGAGATCTTCATTTTGTTCTTTTTATGTAGGTCTTCCATTTCTTTTGGAGTGCGATTCTCTTAAAAACATTCAAGAACAATGAGTGTCTAAGCAATATTATGTTCATTTCGCCCTTTATTTATCAAGCATGTCACTCAGGTTATATCTTATTACTATCTTCTGTACTATTTATTGTATTATATGAAAAATATTCTCTTTGGATTCAAAGTAAGATGATGTAGTTATTGAGAACAAAGTCGGACACTTTCTTTGTTCTCACTATGGTATGTTTTTGGACTTCATATCTCATATTTTTTCATCTGTAAAAGTGTGATTAAAAGGTTTTGCGTGGGACATCGTACAATTTGTACAATTTAAATGAGTATTGAGTTTTCAGGCTTAGGTCTGTGTAACAACCTACTGGAAGAGTTGTGTATGGGTTATGTGCCTAAGAACAGGCAAATAAGGAATGCAATGTCCAATTAAATAAAAACATAGCCTCTTCAGATCCAGAGCACCTGTCATCTAACAGTAAGAACAGATACATAATAGATATTTATGTTGAAGCCATATATTTTAGATAGTTGAAGAACAACGTGCAAAGTCTGAAACTAGGAGGGGGAGGAGAGGGAGTTTGCTGAGGGGCTGCCCATCTGTCTGGCAAACTACTAATTGCTGGTGGTAGTGATAATGAAGAGTACCCATGACGTAACCGTTATGACAGGAAGACCTGGGCTGTATGCCTCAAGCAGCTCCTAAGTAGCAGCGCTGATCCAAGATCAGCTCCACCGTCCATGCATTCTTGGAGTAACCATTGTGATCTTAAATCGCTAAACTGATCCTGAGTCAGCAATCCTATTCTAAAAAGCTTGATGTGCAGTAAAGAACCCTTTGGAAGATAATGTGTCATCTAGGTCCAGAAGGTGAGAGAGGTGGAAGAAGGGACGTCTGACCACATTCTCACAGCGATCATGGTGTAAAGGAGGCAGATTCTACTGAAATTATTTAAAGAGTACAAGACAAAATGTACCGTGTGTTTTGCAACATTTGCTTCTGTTATTACCAGGGGAGAAGATTATGCTATAGAGGTTGAAAAAACAGTTAATTAAAAATGTTACACGTCTAAGACAAAGATTTTGCTTGTTTATTATGCTGTTCCCTTATGGCACAAACAGGTGCAAACCTAGCACTGCATTGCTGCATAAAGTTAATACATTGCATGCACTTCAATCTCACTCTGTCTCAAATGGGTATAACAAGCCTACATGCTTGACCACAACAGAGTATAAAATCCATTATACAGTGTATGTGAATGATAACTGTTCATATGAATGTGTTAGAAGTTTTATTATGACGTCCATGTGCTAAAAGCAGCAAAGTATGACTCACCCTTTTGATATGACATCCAGTTGATATGTGACAGTTCCCTCTAGCTTGATATTTCCCCCCCAGCAATATTACTACTGTGCTTTAGCCCGGGTTGTACAGTGTGCGATGACAGCATATAAAAGAGTAATGAAACGCAAGCGAGACTCAATTCAGTCTGCTGACATGGTTAGATGTGGTCTGCATAATCAGGTGTCAAAAGTACTCTTGTCATGTTGATGTTACCTGTTGAGAGGAGCAGTCGTGCAACAGCCAAGATTCAGCACGTGTGGAGAATGCCCAACGGTCAGACAAAGACATGCGTCAGCTTGATTTGACTCTCTGATGCTATTGGTCACCTTGTAAATCGTTGTATTTGTAGCTTATCTAATCATTTGGCAGTAATTCAGTTCATGCTTGACAATAAATGTAATGCACACAGTACAATAACACTGTCAGTAGATGGTTTGAAAGAATTGACATTTTCTTCCTTCAGATACGCTGTTTTGGTTCCAGGTGACTAAAGAACTATTTTTGAGGATTACCTGGCCAAATGCATTTAAATGCTATAAATCACAGTACACAACAACATGACAGCACATAAGTAGTCAAGAGGTGATAGTTAACGTCAAAACAAATGGAAACACTGTGGGATAATGGAACTGCAATTAACTTATGAGGAGCCTGGATGTCATAGGCAAAAGACAGTGAATTCATATCAAATTCATTTTATATTTCGAGATATTGATATGACTAATGATTTATACTGATATTCATGAAACATACATTGTGTGGCCTCGGACAATTTGATATGCACCAATAATACCATTATTCATTTTTAAGAAAATATAATTTCAGATGTGAAATGTGAAGAAATTGCAGAAAAATACAGAATTTGAAACAGTTTTATTAGAAAACCCAATTTTTGCGGTGTTCCTGTTGTCAAACAGTGTTTTATACAGCAGCATAAGGCAAATAGGCCTATAACCTGAACTAAACTAAAGTATCACTTAAAATATTATCTTCAAATATATAATTCTATTGATGCACAGCATAGGTGTACAGCACTGGGGTGGAGCTTAACTTTCTCTCCCATGGGTGGGAACCTTAGCTGCGGATTTTTAATACAATTCTCCCACAAAATATGTAAATTTCATCTACCATGATGAACAGAAGCTTGTTATTAGGCTACAACAACACGTACCTGTAGTTACAAAACTTTACTGCTGCTGCTGTTGGATGCTGACAGATTTCTGGGGGGAGTAAGGTCAGTTCTCCACTGTAAATCCTTGTAAACCTAAGGAATGCACTCTCTAAATGTTATTGTCTCCTGCTCCGTTCAAACTTAAGAGGACATGAGGTCTTGGCCCACACCTCCTGAGTACTAGGCTCTAAAGACTGCTGCCGTTGCTGCCACTGTCCAAAGTCCTCCTGGCTGTGTTGCAGATCAAGACGATACCTGATGATTCCAGCTGCCAGTCTGATAACCTCCCCCCCTCCACCCGGTTGTCCCTGTCCTTGTCCATCTGGTCATGCTTCTGACCTGGATTAGGTTTTATAGCCTCTGGACAAAGCCCAAATGCATTTACTAATTATTACAACATATACTCTTAAAATGTTCATCTGGCACAGCCAGAAGAAGACTGGTCACCCCTCCAAGCCTAGTTCCTCTCTAGGTTTCTTCCTAAATTTCGGCCCCTCTTAAGGAGTTTTTCCTAGCCACTGTGCTTCAACATTGTTGTTGCTTTCTCCTTGGGGATTCAGGCTGGGTGTTTTGTAAAAGCACTTTGACAACTGCTGATGTGAAAAAGGCTTTAAATAAATTTGATTGATTTCACAATTACTGCAACCATGAAATAAATAAATTGTGAAATATGAAATTGTGAAATAAATAATTCAATGTAGAAATACGCCATTAATTGTTACATGTTTTCTATTCATTCTTTTATTTATCCTTTAAATTATATATTTCCCTTTTTTTAATTATTTCATGGTGTATATATTTGGTTCCTAAAGTCCCTAAGTCCCTAAAATTCATAGTGAATGAGCGCATGTCATGAAAACAACATACAAATGTTGTATAATTTAAATGTCATGGTATATCATCGTATGTTATAATTTGAGATTGTAATTTTAATAGTAGTTAGAACAATCACATTCAGGTCTATTTTTTTCAACCCAAAAAACACATCAATGTAAAAAAAAAAAATTGGGAGCTAAAAATAAATACACATGTTCTTGAACTCTAACTTAATTTTGATTATTCGAATATTTGGCTAACCGTTCATAACTGCCTCTAGCAGCCGGTTTCCGATGGTAGATAAACAATACTTCTCATAGGTTAGCACTGACCGGAATTGCGAGTTGTTAAGGACCAGTAGTACTGGGATGTGTTGATACTGACCGTAATAGCACTGGTGATATGATCATGCCAAACGTAATCATATTTTCCAAAGTAGTCACATAAGTACGTAATTCTTGCTATGCTGTGTTCCGAATTTTAATATTTAAAAATGTTCAGAATATTCCTGCTGTTCAACCATCTGTTTCATTAAATATTTTTACCACAGACATGCCTTCAAAACAGAGAATGTTACATGGTCGGAGCAGGCTTTGCAGAACGACACTGTAGTCAGGTGTGTACTGTGTATAGTGATTTTCTACCCATGCAAACTGTTCAAAGTATCCCGTAACTGGTTACACTGGGTCTGCATTTGCAATGCCAGATAGAGGGATCATTGTTTGGAAGTGATTGTCAGACCATGTGGTGGTGTTTACAGCAGAGCCGATGGCTATCTTGCTTGCCTTGCAGTGGGTGGAGGAAGTCAGGTTAGATAGACATTTTGAGTAATATCACATTTTGAATAAAAACATTTTGAAATGTTTCAATTTAATTTAGTCTATCACCAATCATCTGGGTTTATTGCAGTAAAAGTTTTGTGCCTTTCTCTAGGGCTGGCAGTTTGGGCTGGCAGTTAGTGACTTGAAATATTGCTTTATGTTTGGTCAAATGCAATTCTCTCCATCTGAGCAGGCAGCAAACTGATTGAGAGGCTGCTAGAGTCTGCTGAAGGTCGGTAGTGGAATTACCTTAGCTTCCTTCCACGCCTGTGGACACATTCGCTTTAAGGCTTTGGTTGAAGATATGGCAGAGGCTTGGGAATTCAGCCTTCTACCATTCTCCAGAGTTCTCCATTCTATTCCTGGTGGCTACTCATTAATAGAAAACAATAGCTTTTCTACCTGTCCCACACTAACTAACACACTAACCCAAATTAATAACAGCAGTTTTTTCCTCTTTGAATCATAATCTTCTTTAATGTTTACTTTCACAATTAACTTTGATTTTAGAAACATTGCTTTTGGGAAGCATTCAGACATCTTCACTTTGTCCACATTTTGTGGTGTTAATAAACAGATTTAATAATTGATTACATCTGTTCTTTTGCCATCAATGTTCACACAATACTCCAAAATGACAAAGCAAAAACATGAAAAACAGAGTCTTTATTCCGGTTTATTCAGCATAGTCTTCTTGGGTTTCCCTCTTCAGAGCTTGGTTTTTGTTCTGACATGCACTGCGAAGGATCTTTTATAGACATCTTTTATGGGCCTTTCAAAATAATTATTTAATTGTATTTGTCTTAGGTGGGCTCCAATCAAGTTATAGACATCTCAAGGATGATGATGGAAAACAGGATGCATATGAGCTGTCATTGTATGTCATGGGAAAGGGTGTGAATACTTCTGTAAATTAGATATTCAATTTTTTTGTATTAATTTGCAAGCATTTCTAAAAAAGTTTTTGCTTTGTTATTTTGGGGTATTATGTGTAGATTAGATTTTTTTAATCAATTATCAATTATTTACATAAAAAAATGATATGGAAAAAATGAAAGGGTCTGAATACTAAAAAAACCCCACTTGGGTTGTGAACTGCTTATGGGTAAAGTTTACTTTTACATTTTAGTAGACAGTCTTATCCACAGAGATTTAATTGACCAATTAGGGTTAAGTCACATGAACACAGGCAAGTCAACATAAGTTGTAAATGTAGGGTATATTGTGTCAGAATGGTGATTTATGACCCTAGTGGGCGGGGCTTCCAGATTGATGTGACAGGTGGGTGGGACTTCCGGTGTGACGTATGGACTTCCTGTATGACGTGTGTTAGGGCGGGACTTCCGGAGTGACGTATGTATGTCCGGTGACTTTGTGATTTATGATTGCATTGATGTGTCCATGTTAGATGTTTTACAACGACTGATAAGCACCCCGGACAATTGTTATAACAGGTGGGTTATGTTTGATGTTTAACAAATGGGTCTTAGGGTTCTGGAATGTTAAATTCCCAGGCAATAAATAAGTGTTGTGTCAGCGGCAAGATGTTTGGTGTTCAACAAAAGGGTGCCAGGGTCCAGCAATGCTATAACCCCCCCCCCCCGGTATTTTATGTTCCGACAATTGGTGCAACAGATGTCATACAACCGGTATAAACTTCCATGTTTACAATAGGGATGTAGCATGGTGTTTTTCCACAAGCATGGAATCATGTGTGGGAAACTTGTAAGATATAAAGAAGGGTTCGGGACTTACGATTTGGAGAGTTTCAGCCCATTTTTATTTTAACAAGAGATGGGCCTCATGATCAGATCTGCCCTTGTAACCACAAGTACAAATTGTTGTATCTGCAGGTTGGAAATAATCCCGTGTTTCACAAAAGGTTTGTAGTCCAACACAGCACTACAGTAAACATAAGCAATCCTATTATTTTGAAGGAACAAGCAATGCCTAGGCCGACCACACATTATGACTAGGTTGATTCAGTCATCGTTTGGGTTTAAAATATAGTTAAAAATAAAAACAATGATTCTGGTACATGTGTGTGTATGAGCAATGGTGATTTTTGTAATAAAAATATATTTTTTAAAGTCAGCATTAACTTTTAAGTTGCATTATATGGCAAAACGTTGCAAAGTTACCCGGAAGGTAGCGTATAAATTTGCATGAACAACGGTGAATCGCTGACAGGTAAAGATGTTATTTCAGGTAATCAAAACATTTGTAAAGGCGTCTTATGAAATTGTACAACGGGGATCAACGCGAGATTGTTTTCTTCACATTAGTAGAAATGTTTAACAGGCAACGTTGGTTAAAAAACTGTAGTATTTGCGAGTTTGAGAATACCGGTCTGTGTTAGTGTGGGCGGAAGCTGTGACTTCCGGGTAAGATGTGCTGCATTCTCATAATGACCAACTCGTGAAAACCGATTTTTGATTGTTGTATTATGGTCTTGTGTTTGTTAAATGTTGAAGAGATTAATGGCGATATGGTGACAATAGCCAGCGTTTATATTTAAGCGGATGAGTTTGTCTTTAATAGATCAAATTAAATGACGTGATGTCATGGCTGAGCCGCGATAACTAACGAGAACGGCGTTTCTACCGGACATGAAGTATCAATATATTTGTTTGTCAAACGTCAACAAATATCTGACCGAGCTAGTTAAGCGTTATACACAATTTTAATCACTGTGTCCGGTATAGTTCTAACGTGAAGAACGATGACATGTAACCGATGACAAAGTTAAGAGGCGTGACCTGCTGGAGGCGCCCCGGCTGTAAAGACATTATTAAACCCCGCTGCATCCACAGAAGTCAGCTGTTGTTTCAAGCGCGGAGTACGCCGTTTAAGTTGTAAGTACAAGTTATTTTATTTGAAATAATTGATTTGAATTGTGTGGCAATTACAACGCTAACAACCGACACATTGGAACTTTTTAAGAATGTGTAAATCAATTTTACAATTGAGCAATCCATGCGGTTTTATCTGTCTTTCATGTGGTCTGTTTAAATCTCTGGTTTAGGTTGAGCGGAATTCAACCCTGCCGTGTTTTTAGTAAACACATTTTTGGGCCTTCAAATCTTGGTAAGTAGACTTTTTACATTATTGTTAATCAGCTTTAATTACCCGTATATGCTTGTTAACCCTCTTTGTATTTATTTCAGACCAAGTGACCAACATCAGTGTCAGTTGGACTGGGCGGTTGTGATCTTACACAACCTGAGCAGATACTTTTTGTGTAAGTCTAATTATTTACAGATATTTTTAGTCTTGTACTAAAATGTTATTAACAATTACGACAATATGCATACAGCTGAACCTTTGTACTCTATTTACCAAACAACAGATTGAGGAACCCCCAGTGATGATACAGAGTACATCACCATAATGGTTCAGTTACGGACACCCCAACTTGTGGCTGCACAGCGTCAGGGGATTTTTGTTTCATTGTTTTCTTTCATGCTTGAAACCTGAAGGTAATACATATTTTACCTTCAACTCATCAAAATTGTGATGTATGTAAATGTATGTTTGAGTTAGAATATTTTAACCTGTAAGTGGATCGTTATTCACGTTAAGCTAGAGAAATGGCGAAAGATAATGCTAACAACAGACCAGACATGGAACAACCAACAACATCTACACATAATCAACTGACCACACCCCAAAATTCAAATGAGCCGGCCGAAATTTTCTTACACAGCGATGCACACAATAATCCTCAGATGCAAGGATTGTTAACCGAGCTTAGTAGCCCCCGTTTTTCACATGATCTAGTTGACTCTCCTCCGAGCTCTCTGATGCAATCTCATTGCGATGATGGCGATGTTAGAGTTATATAACGCAATGCGTTTCACAACGTTGAATTACGACAGTTGTTAAATTTACAAAATACTGGTGAAGTTGGGGATTTTGGCACATTCTATGCAAACATTATGGCAGGCTTGGATACTTTGATTGTTAGAGCTTCAGACTTTGTACACGGGCCTGGTGATCGTCTGCAGATTGAGTTGATTGATGAATCTCTGATATCCCCCGTACATGTGACCATGAGAGCGGATTAATATAATGAACGCACGTTTGGTAATTTACTTGAAAGTGTCATGCAGAGTAATGCTGAGATTATGATTGATGAATCACTTGAGCTGGTGGTGCAAATTGTCAACAACCATGAGGGTTGTGCCCTGCGACGTAAAGCTCAAAGACTGTTGATAGAGCAGATTATCAATAAAAAAATAAGGCATTTATATGTAGCTGTGAATAATAATTCTACATGTTTTACTGTTTGTTTGATGGGTATGTTGAACACACAGTACACATTTGCTGAGGCCCTGGTTAGTAGTCGTGAGTTACATACGGGATCGGGTTTAGCGTTAGATGATTGTGTGGCATTCACAGATATTGTTCGGTTTGAAGAAATGACTGGGTGTAAAATTGTTGTCTTTCATCGAACACGGGATGGTCACTTTACCAAGTTTCAAAACAGCGAGGCCACCCACCCTAGAACCGTCTTCATGTACTTACACGATAACCATTTCTATGTCATCGTGAATCTGAAGGGTTTTCTGGGTGTGTCTTATGTTTGTGAGTGGTGTTATACAGGTTTTAACACCCGTGGTGATCATGGCTGTAAACATAGCTTTAGTGTCTGTCTACATGAAGATTGTCATACCCAACCCCGTACCACGAAGCAGTGCCCAGTGTAAGCGAATATGTTATTCTGACTTTTGTTATAGACAGCATAAACGCTTGAAGCAACACAAAAGTGTGGGTCGTTGGTTAGCAGGTGTGACCAGAAGAAATACTGTGTTGATTGCGGCCGTCACTACGTTAGTATTACCAACTATAAAGCACACAAGTGCACGGCTAACATGTGTCCTAGTTGTAACATGGATCTGGCAGTTGAAAGGAACCATCAGTGTTTCATAAAACCGTCTAAGCCTGAGGACCCCAGTGTGCGTTACATATTTTATGATTTTGAGACAATTGCCAATCCGGTGAACGGTGTACACACTGCAAATTTTGTGTGCGCGATAAGCTTTGATAACTAGACGTGGTGTTCAGCCGGAGATGGTTGTGTCGCTGCTTTTTTCCAAAAGTTTAGGCAACAGAAATATAATGACTACACATTTATAGCACACAACTCTAAAGGTTTCGATGGTTACATCTTGATGCAGTACCTTGCTAACAATGGTATTGGCACGACACTTATTGCTAATGGTAGCAAGCTCATGATTTTTACAGATAGCACATTCAACCAGAGATACATTGATAGTCATTGCTTCCTACCGATGAAGCTGGCGGCCTTG
>JACXGI010015387.1:0-17518 GCA_016801175.1 Esox masquinongy
ACCCACCCAACTTCCCTCCTGTACACATTACATTTGTTTCATCCTCAGAAGTTCAGCCCTCAGGATATTTGCTGCTTCATTGATGTCTCTGATAAAACCCACTGTGGCTACATTCTGGTTTTCCCTTCTCTCATCTGCCTTTGATGTCGGACATCCTTTTGCGTGTAAGTAAATAATAATGAGTCAGTCAGTAGCGGAGGGCCTGGTAGGAAATTACTGTACGCGGGCGGGAATCATGATAAATGTAATTTCACCACTTTCAATTTTGTTTTCTTGGTCGCCATGGGAACTGTCTCCTTTTCACGCTGTCTCTCCACACCTTACTATTCAGGAGCACAGGGTGGATGATGTCCAGAACAAGCTATAGGGTAAAAAACGAGTAACTGTTTGACAGTAGATTTATGCTAATTTTCTTAATCCTCTTTTCTCCTTGCACAAACCTGACGGGCATCGTTCCAACGCCAACATCAGTTGTTTTGCTAAAATGTTTGTTTTCGTTGTCATTATAATTGCTTGCTTTCTCTCGTAGGTTCCTCTGTCAGCCTTTCTCACAATTTTCACCTGCATATGTAGTGACGTTCTGAAAAGGGTTTTTCCCAGATGTAGCTTTGGAGGTGGACCCTAATGAGCTCCTCATTTTGAGGCCCTGTGAAAGCAGGGGAGCAGCGCCGTACGCCTCGGAGAACCGTGTCCCTTTCGTTCCCGTGCGTGAGCAGCTTATTACTCTAAGAGGTGGAAGTAGCCCTGGCCTCGTGGGTTGGAACCTGGCCTAGGTAGATTTGTCATCCTCTGTTTTCTCAGCGTCGACCAACCTGCGCCGTGATTCATTGAGGCCATACACTTGTGATGGCCGTGGCCCCTTCGAGATAATATTTATGCCTTTTAACCTCTATGGTTTCAGGCGGGTTTTAATGCGCATGTTGCGCGGTGATGAATTTGCGGGGAGTTGAGCTATTGCACAATTTCTTTGGGTGACTGTACGGTCTGTGAAGTGTGCACAATGCATGTCATGACTAGTAGGCTAATGCCTTCATTGATTTTTAAGAGGATTTTGGGCTTGTGAATGGTAAATAGGCCTTGACGTTTTGGGATTAACAAGGATAAACATAAATGGCTCAGAGGAAAAACACATCAGGACCCTTATAAATTTGAGATCCTTGCAGATCATCCTGAGACATGATCTCATTTGTTGCTTACTGGTTTTTTTTTTTTAATAATTACTATGACGTTTTGGGGACAATTTACCCTGATTTTAAGCTCAGACCCAAGAACCTACATTTATACCCTAAACCTAACCACTAAGCCCTGGCACTAAATCTAACACTTTTTTTCCTTACCCTAAACCTAACCCCTAAACATAAAATAGCATTTTGTTCGCTTGAGGGTCACTGCCATAGATAGAGATGGAAGGATCCTACCATCAAAAAGGAGAATATATGGTACAACCAAAGAGAATACATGGTGCAACCAAAGAGAATACACAACAGCAGCAACAACATCAGCAACTCTGAAAATCTACCCAGGACTCCCTTTGGTGTTCATTCGCAATGTTAATTTAGTTTTAGTTTTTGGAATGTGTAGACTGTTGATTGAGAATGATTTATTCATCTTTGTTGCAGTCCCTGCAAATGCTCTTTAATCAGCCATAATTAATGCTACTATGTGTAATTATTTGTCGGTTAGCCTTTCTCCGGAAATGGAAAACATTTACAAAAGAGAAACGTTTTGCTCTGAGCACAAGCAATGATTTTCTGCCAGAGTTCAGTAAAAATAATGAAACTCGCACTTAATTGGCTTTTACCGAATAGTGAAATGGATCGCTTCAGAGAGGAGCTTTGTATTGTTGCGTTGGTTACCTCACAGCCAGACGCATCCCGGGTCGACTCCATACCTGGTCTTCTCATCCACCGCTCATTCATTTCAGGCCTGTAGAGTACAGACATCCTGGCAGAGCCAGACCAAAGGACACTGGCTATCAGCCCTAATCCACAGCCTTGACAAAGTGACAAGATTGATTGTCCTTGGGAGAGAGTAGAGAAATCAGCCCTCCTCCTGTAGGGGATTCATCATCTGCTGAGGAGACTATCTGCAGCGGTGTACCCATGTCTACCCTGTAACTCACTGAGATGGGGGAGGCCTCCTTGGCTCTCAACACGCCGAACACAAGAGCACTATCATGGCAGCGCTGACCGCGGTGGAGCAAACTGTTGGGCTTCTGGGACAAAATGACTCTGTACCTCTTCTCGATTGCAGCATCTCGAAGTAAAACAGTGACGACTGCAAATATGACAGTCTCCTCACCCCTAACATTCCCCCAAGCAATTTATGCCTAATGTTCTGTGAAACGGGCGTGTTTTTTTTCTTTTTCTCCTACAGACTTTCAGCTTTTTGACTTCTCTGCCTTTATGAAATAGTTCTGGGAGGAGAGACTCGGGAGGGAGAACTTCTCCATCTGGTCTGCGTGATTGGTCGACAGACAGGAAGTCAGAGGAGACCTATGTGATGGATCGTGTGTCATCAGTCAGGCACTCTTGGTGGACCTGGTCTTACGCGTCACCACCTCCAGAATACAAGTTAACGGAGGCACTACTGGGACTTGTGAAAGCCTGACAACCGGTTGACTGCGACATCTGGCAAACTAGAGTATTGTGACTAGATTTAGGCATTTTGGTCTTTCCCTTTAAAGACTATCCATTGTTGTTCTAGATCCATAGGATACGGTACAGAAATTACAGCTCCGGAAAAAATTAAGAGGCCACTGCAAATTGAATGCTTCTGTTCCTCACTCAAAACTTTCCTTTTCGACTTTTTTGGAAAGGAAAGAAAAATGTGCAGTGGTCTCTTAATTTTTACCGGCGCTGTACAGTATTGTAGTTTGAAACTATTCAGTTCAATTTGGTAAGATATATTAGGAGAATTTATTGTAATTTGGATCAATGCATTACATGTAGATGCGCGTGAGTTTTTCCTTTTTGTGTAGATGATATGTCTATGGTGTGTGTTTGAGTAACCGTGCACTAAGGCTGTCTAAATGTTGCTGTTCTTGTTGTGAAATTATCACCTTAATACATACAGGTCCAAGTGCAAAGTGAACATATGCAATTGTTTTAAGACGAATTTGTATTTTGATTTGGAGTAGGACCCATGTAGCTTCCCCCCCCAAAAAAATAAGCAAATGTATTTGATATCACTAAAGTGCCTTTAGTGCTATTGTGCCTAAAGGCAGGTTCTACAAAAAGTTTTCCATAAAATGTGGAAAAAACTAAAGTTTTGTTTAATTATTTACTGCTGAAAATGTTTAATTATTTACTGAGAAAAGGATCATTTTTATTTAATTTTATTCTTAGGGAAAAATGTTTTTAACCTCATTGTCCCTTTTCACACAGCGTACTGTTCTTACCCTAAACATTGTGAAACAAAACCTAATCCAACTCCTTGGTCCACAGTCTTGACTGAAAATAGAACATACATATTTGTTTTTCATTTTTAGCTCCAACTGATGATTTTTAAGGAATTTAATGTTAGTGCACCTGATGAGGGTGATTTTCCACTGATTCCTTAGCTTCCCTTTTGGTTGATTTCATTGCTTGTGGGCGTCTTATAGCAAAACAACACATTCACGTGTTCTAGAGACTCTCCTGATTCGAGTTACTTATGAGATTGTAGCTCCAACCATTTGTTCATGGGGATTGTCTATACGACAAGACAACCACCACGGACAACTCCGGACGTAGTCGGCTATATCTAAGGCACTGTGTGTCTGAGCGGAATATGACGATGATTGATCGATTGATGTATGTGTCACAAACGGTTCGATATATACAGACATCTTAGTGACGTCTGTCTTGTTAGGGCACCCCACCTCTGCAAAAAGACAGTGAAGGATGCCTTCTAGTAATACATTTACCGTAATGGCTTGTATTGCCTGGTTCACAAGAGCTTGCTGAACACAGTAAAATAAAAATGGTGCATCTAGCACAAACATAATGGAAACAGGTGACACCTAAGTACATGGCCAAATTACCACCGCGTGATGATGGTTACCCCCGCGTGATGATGGAATCATATGGATTAACTCCATCTGAACATGACCTTAAACCCTTGCTGTCAAAGAAGCTAAACTCCCAAAACTATTGCTGATGGTGAACCTGACCTTTCCAAGTAAGATCTAGTGTAAGATCAGTAGGTAGCCTAGGCTATAGTGAAGTCAGAGGTTAGGCTCTTGTGTAAAACGCAATTCAAGAGCACAGTGAATAACAACATCCTAGGAAATTAATGCCGGTGGAAAGTATTCAGACCCATTAACTTTCTCCAGATTTTTTTGTTACACACTGAATTAATTATTTGATCATTTTTATTTTTTTGCCATCAATATACATACAATACCCCACAATGACAAAGTGAAAACACGAAATATGTGCTAACATTTTTGATATTGATTATACAGAAGTATTCAAACATGGCAAAAAAAGTTCAGTTTTTCATTTTCAGTAAATTGGCAAATATTTCTCAACTTGTTTTCTTTGTTTTCACTTTGTTATTAGGGGTATTGGGAGCTATTGATTCTTACTATTTGAACAGATTCTCTGATGATTCATGCTACCTTTGAATCCTAGATTAGATGTCTATTGTGAATCGTTTCATCACTAATAGAAACTTTTTGGGCACTTGTTATTTTATCTTAACAGTGTTGTAGTTTTGTAGGTTTTACTATTGCATCAGTGGAGCCTATTCATCTAGGTTTCTGTGCTAACTCTCAGTGGTTTGGGCACTGTTCGTAATGAACCGGAGCCTCTCAGTTTTTGAATGCAATTCATATTGTTATCATCGCAGTTTTTAGAAGTCTAAACTTCTAGATACCATATGTGAAATTGTTAGCGCAAGGCTGTACTTGTTATTTGTCCAACTTCAGAAAATTTTGTCTAATTACTCAAGCAGGGCCCTTGCCTAGCTTTCATTGACACCCTGTAATGCATCTCTCAGATATCCAAATTAGACATTTTCTTCATCTTAATGTCCTTAATTGTCTGCAAAGGAAGAAATCCTCTCGTATCAGTACAACTGGAGATGATTTGGGTCTGCAGTCAATATCGTTTTAAGGCAAAACATTTCAATCCCCTTTGTGAGGTCTCCATTTTGGAGTGAAATTGAGGAGGATGCAGAACTAAAATGGAGGCTTCTGTGGATGAGGTTATCTGGACACCATTAATCTCTCATTGCTCGAGTCAGGTGGTACCCTGATGCAGTGTTGCTAATTAAGTCAAGCATATTTGACGAGGAACACTCAACAAGAGATTATTTTAAACCTGTGTAGACAAAGGTTATCTGCGATGCTAATTGCTGATATGAAGTAATGAATCACTGCTCCTGTCCTGCCGGTAATTAAGTATTCTTTCCCAATAGGAAGTAGATCCACTTGATATTAGCAGACATGATGAATGTTCTTGGCTGCGGGACTGGCGGATATCTGAATAGACACCTAGACCTTCTGGGTTGAGGTTTTTTTAGACAGAGAAAATTTGCAGTTCCATCAAACCAGTGTAGTATTGTTTTTGGTCAAGTTTGTGTCAAGCTATTTACTGAAGGTTTTGCCGGGACATCCAGTTGCTTTTGTAATCCTCACGACTTTGTCCATTTATATTTGAATAACTTTTGTCATATTGTACAAGTTTCTGGTATAAAGACCATGTAGTCCCAGGTCTGTTGTAGGGGTAACGCTCCCGACTCCAAACCACACATGCTCCGTGGAGACAGGGATTCAAGCCCTGGCTTGGCGTTCTTATCTGTCTACCTCTTTGAAAAACAAAATAATTTTAATAAGTATATAAAAATAAAGATCAAACAAAATTGCAGAACTCCCAGTTCCTTGTCCATATGCAGCTACCCACTGGAGACCAGGGTTCAGTACCCCTCTACACCTTCTCTCCATATCTCTCCACCTGTCTACCTCGGATTCCTACTTCCAATACAAGTCCCTCCCCCCAGCAACACTAGCCCGAAATTGTGTTGTTTCTTTTGTGTTTCCGTGTTGCTCTGGCAGTGTGGACATACGGTTAATGTTGTGTCATCAGCTCTCTGTGCGTCATCGTTTTAGTCCGCTGGAAATCCGAGACACTGCCAACCTGAGATTGTAAAGAATCTGCTGCCTCATCAACACCACCGACCGACTCTCCGTTGCGCCCCAACTAGCCTACCCTCGCCAAATGCGGCTCACAAGACAGCCGTTTCAAAAGCACCGACGGCGGTCGTTTTTGTTTACGCCACGCGCAAAGGGAATCGTTCCCTTTTCAGCTCAATTGTGTTTATCGACGTGGCGTTCAACGCCATGGAATCTTGAGGAATGTCTTGCCGTGTGCCCGTCGCCCACGTAAAGCTCTCCGTGTGCTTGCATTGCAGGGAGCTGTGTCGGCCCAACACCCTGCTGCCCGCCGACTGGTGCCTGGGACGGGATGACGAGGCCCCGGGCCTGGAGGCACTGCCCCTCAGGCTGATGCAGCAAGACTGCACCTCCATGAAGACCCTGCTGCTGCGCCTCCGGAGGACCCTGCAGGAGGTAGGACACGGGGGACCGCGGTCACAGCCGGGGGATGGGGGGAGGGGTGACCGGGGGCGACCGGGGGGCATTCAAATCCAACAGACTGCGGTGCGGCTTTTTTCCTGTTTGTTTTGGTCTACCTGACGATTGATTGCAGCCACTCGGCCTTTTGGTCTCCTGGGCCTAAATCAGCCTTTGATTAGAGGGGGAGGAATGAAAATCAGCGGTGGGACTGGCTTTGAGGTTCACATTTGAATGTACCTGCCGTAAAACCTCGACTAGCAGCAGGGAGGGAGGTGGTGACACAGGGGTTCTGTGTTGTGTAAATACGGGCTGCTCTTTGATTAACAACCAAATTTTATGTGACATCAGAAATCATGTGTTTACTTGGCTAACAGCAGCCCTCATGTAGATTATCTTCATCTACTGGTATTTTGCTTGATCAAAGGCCTGGCCCTGAACAGGATGTAAAAAAACAACAAAAAAACACATTTGTTGGTGGGGTCATTTGCATGCGCTAATTTGAATATCTGTGCGCATTTGGCTTGTAAATTAATGGAGGTTTTAGCCTGATACTGGGAGTGGATAGCAACCGGAGAGGCCAGGCAAACCCAATGAAATTACATCCCAGTGTCATTATCAATTCGTGTGTAATGGCTGATTAGATGAGAAATCACACATTGCTTGTCCCGGCGGACCCCACGTCGTTGGGTTTACATTCTATACCTAAAATTCTAAAATGGCCGTAGACCAGACCCAGTCCGGCAGTCTGAACACGGCTGCTTTGGCTGGAAAAGATGACGCGCCTGACAGTAGCAGCCCAGGTGTACTTCATGGTGACAAGACATTAGGCACCGCTGGCACAAGCTGTAAATCAAAACTTCCTGTGCTGTTACTGAAGGTCACCTCAACCTAGTATCACCTCCCTGCTGTCTAAACCGAATTCCAGGCCGAGGCGAAGAGGGATCCCAAGTCGAGCGTGTCACCGTCTGAGTCTCTTAGTTATGTTTCCCATCTTTTTTTTTTTGGCGTTTTCCTCAGGAAGACCTATCAGCCACAAGAAAATGAAAGTATAAAACAACAATCAGAGGCGGTACAGGAGATGGGCAAGAGAGGAGAGCACAATAGGAGGACATGAATATTAAAGAGGAAATTGTTTGCCCTCGCTACTGACTCCGTAATCTCATTAACTTGCAAATGTGCCGTCTTCCATCGCCGTATGTAAACCGCTCAGTAACAAGAATAAGAATGACTTGTTTCTTTACTTTGCATTTTATTTGCTTGACCTCGTGATATCGAGCTCCGACTGCTTTTCTTCTCCCGGCTCCCCCTGTGTGGTGTTTTATCTTTTCCACACAGAGTATAAAACGGTCTAATATTGGATAAAACACAGCAGTGCGGCGGCTCACGGTTCAACCAGAAGGACGTTAGTGCACCACATGCTTTTCAGAGAGGCTCCGAATACCTTTGAAAGCCAAGTTTAAAGGCGGCGAAATGCCGTTAGTTATGTAAAGCATTTCATTTCCTGTTTTCTGATTTCAATATGATTAAGTGATGTATTGTCGTGGGCTGAGGGCTTTATTCATTTGTCATCTTTGGTCACCGAGCTCTGGCATCTCAAATAAGCAGAAGTCATTAAAATGTATGCTTTCAGGCGGTGCCTCTCTAAAATTAAACGTGTTTTTTTTTTCCCTCAACCTTATCTAATTGTCCGGACATTTGCCTTGAGAGCATGTGGGAGAAATGTGACCTTAAACCTGCATTGGGGAAGCACATTGATCAAAGCTGACACATGCAGGGTTGGACACAACTGCGACTATACTGAACCTGGGCCGTTATGTGTTTGCCGAGTGACACTGAGACACAGATGTTCCACTTTAAAATGTACGTCAGTTAAACAAACGATGCAGCCGTAAGCTCAAGGACCGCTTTTTAAGTTTCAACATTGTGCAATATGGCAAAATGTTTGGTAACAGAATGAAGGCCCTAATCGCAGCGACCATCGTTCTGTTACCGTGCCAGGATGACAATGGAAACTCTTACAAGTTGTTGTAATTATTATTTTTTTCTTCTCTGTGCCAGTGTAACCCTGTAATTGCCCATCTTAAAGAGCCACAGGGCTTCTCTCGATCAGTCCAGCCTTTGTCATTTTATTGTTACATCATCACTGTAAGTCTAATTATGTTTTAAAAAAAACATTTATTTGCTTGTGCATCTTTTGGCCTTGGAAATGTCATGGTGTTAGTAAAGAAATGATAATAAATTACACACATTCTTAATTACTTAAAATTGAACAATTTAATTTGTATTATGCGCGTTTTCCCCTCTCCAGTCCAACTTTTTCATAGAACAATAAGGACTGTACTAAGTTTTCTGTCGATATACCTAGTAAAACAACGGTTAAAGAACTCTTAAGGATGGCTAATATGTTCTGTTAGCTTATTTGCTAACAGAACATATTAGCCTTTTATACTTTTCCAAAGTTATTTTACCATGGTTGTATTTTTTATTTGGAAGTTTTTGAGACCCCTTCAGTTTCTCCACGTTTAGACTGATTTTGTAAATTATAAAAAAAAATTGCTATCAATCTGTACAACAAAGTGAAAAAACTTTGTTTGCAAATTTAAAAAAATAGAAATACTTGGTTTACATTACAATTCAGGCCCTTTGCAATGTCATTCCAAATTGTGCTCAGATGCATACTGTCCTTTTATCATGCTTGAGATACATCTAGAACTAGTTGGGAGTCCAGCTGTGGCAAATACAATTGATTTAACATGGTATAGAATTGCACATACCTGTTTACATAAGTTCTCACACTTCACACTGCATGTCATAGCAAAAACCAAAAGCTTAGCATTGCAAGTTTCCAGGAGCACAGTGTGCTCCATCATTTGGAAATGGAAGAAGTTTAGAACCACCAAGACTCTTAAATCAGAAAGAAGGGTCTTGGTCAGGGAGGTGACCAACAACATTAGACTTTCTCTCCCATGATGGAAGCCGGGACCATTTCTGGAGCACTCCATCAATCTGGCCTTTATGGTAGAGTTACTAGACATAAGCAACTCCTGAGTAAAATGAGTGGAGAAAAGATTAATCTTTCAGCATAACAATGACTCGAATCACACAGCCTGTGGTGGAGAGGCTTCAGGAAAAGTCTGTGTATGCCCATTGGCTGGCCCAGCCAGGGCCTGGTCTTGAACACTACTGAACGTCAATTGGAAGACCTGAAGACTGCTGTTCACTGAAGCTCCCGATCCAATTGACTGAGACGATCTACTGGGAAGAATGGGAGAAACTGCCCAGATCCACTTTGACAAAGACCTGAATTAAAGGGTCTGAGTAGTTATGTGAATGAGATTTTGGTTTTTTTTATTTTCAAGGAAATTCTACACATTTCTGAATACATTTTCACTTTGTCATTACGGGGTGTTGTGTGTAAATTCATGTCAAAATAATTATTTCAATAACCTGTATATTGTGTCTGTAGCAAAACAACATGTAAAGAAAGTACAGTGGTCTGAGAACTTTCCAAAGGCACTGTAAATTGAATTTGCAGAGTCCATGTCAGGGATGAAACCATATCAGAAGATTCTTTTTTTAGATCTGAAAATATAAATAAATATGAATTGCCCATCTGGCTCTTTAATTGTGCATTGAGCTAAAGGGGAATGTGCCTTGGATGAATCTGTAGCCAACTGCTTCTGCTATTTCATACGAATAACAAATTATAGATACAAGTGATATACTTACTCATTATATTCTTCTGTCAGGTAAGACTACTTTGCAGTTTTGAAAAGGCTTTAGGGAAAGTTCAAAGTATTTCTGTCAACCCACAAGAAAGTTGTGATCAAAGGCGCATGCCACCCAGACAGACAGGGGCAACATACCGGAAATTAATTGCCAACTTGTGTTAGACTTGGCTTTTTAAGCGAATAATGGCTAAACAACAGCCTTGCTTTTCATGATCTAATGAATGCAATTTTTATTTGTTTCTGAGGTATAGTGCTGACTTTGCTGGTTGCTTCTTCATTAAGTAAAGTGTACTTACTGTTAATAGGTTGTGTGGTTGTCACACCTTGCTTTTTTAAAGATGCAGTACGGGTCTTTTGCAATTAACGAAAATACTTTTTTTAAACGTCCCATTTTCTTCTGGATGTGTAATATGTGTTTATATGTACATTCTTCACAACTAGAATAAATATAGTACCTCAGTTAGACATGAAATTGAAAGTTTATAAGCAAGTCGTTTTGATGACATGGGGCACAAACAGGAGCATGGATCACATTTTTCTTACAGAGCTTCTTTTACAACTTTGTAAGTCTTTTACAAGTCTGTATCTTTAAGAACAATTCACTAACTTGTAAGCTAGTCTGGATGTGTGTGTTACTAAATGTTTTGCGCAAATTATGCCAAAAGTCACTTTTTTGACTGCCACTGGGCCTTTAAATGGGACATCCAACCACATATCAGACCCTGTGATGTGGACATTGTGTTTATTGTAGTGAAGTGTAATAAATATTTATGTGTTTTGGAAAGTGTTGTCTGTGTAACATATTTGTAATGTTTGAATTGAAAGGATTCTTTCTGAATGTCTTCTCTGTCCTCCTTCAGAGCACTGACACAAGTCCGGCCAGCAGCCTACATTCTCTACCCATCAGCCCCTGCAGTGAGAAGTCACTACCCTTTAAGGTAGCTGGTTTTTCTCACTTCTGTACCTTTCACATACGGTAGGACCTGTGGTGTTTTATAAAAATGAAATTATTCAGTGGTGTTTTTGTTCCTCTTTCATGCAGGTACATATTTATCCATTTCTTCTCAGCAGATGATGATTAGGTCTATTGCCTGTTATTGACATAACCAAACTTTGATTCTGTAATTAATGTAAATTATGTTGACATTGTTTGACGAGCAGGTCTTAGTGATGCCATTTTTCATCTACCTACGGTGTTTTGTTCACTAATCGTTAGTATTTATGAAGTTTAGCAGTGTAACAAAAACAAGCATGTTTTGCTAAGCTCGCAGATGTAGGCTCAGCCAGGCAACTCAACCCCTTGGAGCTACTTCATATGAACTGAAAGGGACCAACACAAAGCAGATACAAGTTAATACATTCCACCAAAGCTTGCTAAGTACTCTTGCTAATTCATTAGCTACTAGCTAACATTATTATGAGTTCACAAAGCCAGCCACGTCATGCCCTGCTGTTGCCTTTCAACTGAGGTAACATACTGTAACTTCTGTGTGCGGTTGATCAAATGTTGCCTTCTGGAAAAACTTGATGCAGTCTACAGACTGATTTCAGATGACAGTTGCTCTTAATTTAAGTGCAGCATGTCTGCAACGTTAATACTAAATGAAACAAGCCGACCAAGGCTTTTGAGTCTCATGTAGCTCAGTTGGTACGTCATGCTGCTTGCAATGGCAAGCTTTTGGGTTGATTCCCATTGTGACCCAGACCCTGGTAAAACAATGTGTGCACTCACTCTTGTAATTTGCTCTGGATGAGAATATCTGCTAAATTACCTAAATGTACATTTACAATGTCAGACGATAACATAACGAGCCAGCTAGACCGCAATGCTAATTCATTCATTCAATCAACCAAATGTATTTTATAAAGCCCCTTTCACATCAGCAGTCACAAAGTGCTCGATTATACAGATATCTAGGCTAAAGCACCAAAGAGCAAGCAATAAAATGTTGAAGCACAGTGGCTAGGGGAAAACTCACTAGAAAGGTCGGAACCTAGGAAGAAACTTGGAGAAAAGCTGTGCTGTGGGGGGTGTCTAGTCTTCGACTGGCAATGCCAGATGGACATTATAGGAGTACATGACCTTCTAAGGGCGCATCATTCATAAATGTATTTTAACATTCAGATGACCAAATGGGTCAGAAATTACAAGGGAGAACAGGTGGGCTGTGACCAGTGATGGCAGGAGTTATCTCAGTTCGTCACTTATTGGCTAACCGGGCCAGCCTCGTAGCATTGGCTTAGTTTTACTAGCAAACTACCTGCTAACATTAGTTGCTTAACTAATGGTTGTGGTGCTTCGGAGATGTAGTTATGTGCATGTATTACACCGTGTAGATTAGTGTTCACTCTTAACTTTGGTTATCTGGCTAGTTATACAAGCATAAGGAAAATTGTATTCCATAAAAACCTTCTTGGCTTGTTGCTACGTTAGCTAACACTTCTAGCTAGCTACTGACTAACATTCGTTGGTTGGCAAATGGGTGTGGTAGTTAGTGCTAGGCTTAAGTCCTGCATCTATTATTGCACAGTTTGGTGTTAACTATTAACTTAACTCACTAGCTATGCTTTTTGTAAGCAAGCATTAATTATACTTTCAGTTCTGTCTTTGCACGGCATGAAACTCATTGGTTCACCCAAGTGATGTTAAAGTCACACTAACGTTGTGACTAAAACATCCATGCACATGCTTCTGTGTGCTAATTAATTTATCCTCACCACGTGATGGTGACGCACAGGCCAAATGGCAAAGCGAATGGGAATCAACTACATTTAGGGACAGGTTGAAATGTTCATGGACATTCAGGTCTCTTGCTGTTGCTAGCACATTTGACTTGAACAAACATTGGGCTGCATTTTTTCCCCTGCAATTCCTATTCTCTTTTGTACATGATCTTTGTAGAATGTTGACTGGTTTTAGTCAATATCTTTGAATAATCCCTATTTGTTCCTCTTTCTGTGAATGTTGGTGTCAACCGATGAGAAACAGGTGCTCTTTGACAAGGCATTTCAGATCCAGTAATTGAATAGCATGTGAGTTTACATGTGCTTTTCAACGCTCGGGCACGCTGTGTCACCAGTCTGGCTTGCATGTAAGAGCTTGGTGCTAACAAGCATGCTGGAGGTTTCAGCCACCAAGCTGGAAGCAAACAGTTAACAGTATGGTCACATTGGTGGGTTTTAGGCTTAGTATAATCTTGTTCCTAGACACTTTTGCCCAAATGCTCGAACGGTCTTGTGGAACAGTACGTCAAACTTGGAGTCGATAAGAATGTTATGAAAAATTCCCAGTGAAATTGGCATTGGCTTGACCAGCTTGGTCCAAGAAGCAGTCATCTTCTACAATGCCTTCTTTGTCTCTTGTGCGCTCAAGCACCAATTTGTGTTTAATGTCGTTGTTGGGACAGCACCTACTCTAATGCAAAGAATTTCAGCTACACATTCACAGGCGTTTTCTACCACCAGCCGAGTTCTTTAAAAAGTTGTCTGTTCACCAGTTAGATCTTCTTTCACTCATGCTGTCTCTTGGCAAGCCTAGAACATTATTCCATTATTCGTCAGCGTCTTGAAGTGCCAGAGCGAGTTGACAGGGGCGAGTCTTTCTCAGTCAAAGAATAGAGGAAGGTTTATGAAATGGTATTTTGTCAGGGTGTTTGAGTGAAGTGGGATTTAGTTTGATGGGGCGAGCAGAGTTTGTTTTTTAGCACGTGCGGAGCACAGAGAACACATGATTAGTCCTGTGAGTGTCCTCCTTCCTGACCTACATGGATCCACTGCACCAGCAGGAGCAAGAACACCACATAGGATGAGTGCCATGTGATGGTCTGGTCCATGCCTGCCTTCGCCACGCACGAAGAGAGGGGGTGGCGGAAGGAGGGAGGTGGGGGAAGAGGTGGGTGGAGGGAGAGCGTTGGGCAGGGGGGAGAGGTGGACATAGGGAGATTGGGGAGCAGAGTGGTAGAGTGGGGCGGAGGGAAAGAGAGAGAGAGGGTCGAAGGGGGAGAGAGAGGGAGGAGAGAGGGAGGAGAGAGCGAGGAGAGGGAGAAAGGCAAAGGTGGGGAGAGAGGTTAATGGAGGATAGAGGTGAAGGGGGAGGGTGGTGAAGATGGAGGCGGGAGCTGAGAATAGGATCCCATGAATCTGACATTGGTGTTTGATGACAGGGGAGAGGGGTGGGACTAGTTCTGCCGTCCCAGAAAAATCTGTGTTTAAAAATAAAAATAAAAAACCCACCTGAGACGAAACCGTGTCACTCCGTGTCCTACTTTGAGCAGAAACTTCCGTTAGCGAACATTTGTTATCCCTGCCTTTTTATAATTAGCGCCCTCGGAAAACGGCTACCGCGGAGAGCCTCTGTTCAACCGGGTGCTGGCAGTGCCGCGGCAGGCGCACTCTCTCACCGCTCTTCCTCGCATCGAGGCGATCACAGCGGAATGCCAAGCTCATCCATCGCCCGGCGTGTTCTGGATAACCTTTACCCCCAAACACTGTGGTGTTGTGTTGTCTCCGTACAAGCAAGTGGCAGGACAGGCAGCACTTTCTGACAGCCTGTCGAGAGGCCAATTGAGACTCCAGATAAACCTGAACCCTTAGAAACCTTGCCCAAGCCCGTCGGTATCCTTGAAGGAACTTGTAAGGTGTGTGTAGTGCTGTGTAAGTGTCTGCGTGTGTGCGTGTAGTGTTCTGTATGAGTGTTCTACTGTTTTAGTTCCCTGCAGTTGTATGTGCTGTAAACGTTAAATCCTCCTCTTGAGAATTAGTATTATGGATAGGTTGTGTAGGTAGTCTGGGTCTCTCTAAACTGGGTCTCTCTCCCTTGGGTCTCGGTCTCTCTGTCTTTATCTGGGTCTTTCTCTCTTTTACTCTCTTTGGGTCTCTTTCTCTGGGTCCTTGTCTGCGTCTCTTTCTGGGTCTTTTTCTCTGAGTTTCTTTCTATGTCTCTCTGTCTCTTTGTCTCTGGGTCTCTCAGCATGTCCCGCTCTATCTAAATCTCTCTCTCTCCCTTGCTCTCTGCCCCCCCCCAAGTCATTTATGTTAATTTAGAGATAAAGTGCCTCTTCTAATGAAGACAGAATTAAGTATTCCCCTCAGGCAGAGGTTTAGAGGATGTTACAGTTCCCTGTTTACTGAGTGTGGCCTCCCCAGGACATGACCCCCCCGCGGGAGACAAAAATACAGACTTCCATGGTATAAACAGGCTAATATTGACATTGTTTGGACATGTAAGGTCTTCAGTGTTTCCCAAAGAGACAAACTCTTCGTAAAGTTTCGCCAACTGTTGTACGCAGCATCTGATTTCGCTTTTACTTTTTTGGTTAACAACAAGGATATAAGGATGTCATAGAGTAATGCAGGGTCAGCAAACAATGGCCAAAGTCCAACAGGGATTTGATGTTGCTTGAGAAAAACCTAAAGAAATGAAATAAAAGACACAAAGTGGTAGAAGGCACCAAGCCAATTGAAACAGTAGCCAACGCCTGAAGGAGACAACGGTTTAGAACTGTTGCAGAAAGTATCCGCCAGGCATTCTAGGCTAGCTCAGGGATGGGTTCTAGGTTCAGGGATTGATTGGCCCTGTATTGTATAACTCAAGGGTACGTTGTTCTACTTCCTCCACAGCTGCCCAAATGCTGCCCTGTCTTGTCTTGGATCTGTGCTGGGTCACTTTGGCCTCTCTGTCTTTCGCCCTCACATTCCACCTCTCTCTCACTCCCTCCCAGTCTCTCAGTCGCTGTGTCTGGCCCGGCGAGTTTTACGGTTGGCTTGGATTGGCCCATGTTGGTTGTGTGATGGGAGTGCGGTTCCTCATGGCTGCCGTGGTGCGCCCAGCCTCGGGTCTGCTCGGTCCCGTCCTCGGAGATGCCTCCACTCTCTTTAATGGCTGCTGACAAGGCAAGGTCACGGAATAAGAAGTGCTCCGTGCGCTTTGTGGCGGCCACAAGTTCACCTTAAAGTTTACCAGAGGGAGACCAAATCCTGGCAAACACTCTTCGTCCTAAACACCCCACTGTCTTTATCCGGTCGGCCCCCCAGTTCAGATGAAGTGATCTGTATTAGGAGCTCCGTGTCTTCCTCCCTTAACCCTCTTGAAGGAGTGTGTGTGTGTGTGTGTGTGTGTGTATGACTTTGTCTGTCCTCTGTTCCAGGAGCCATGGAGGGAAGAGGCTCTTGTTCTGCAGCTGAGGGAGAAAGACGAGCTGATCCTCCGACTGCAGGCTGAACTGGTGAGAGACACTGTAACGCCACCACTGTGTGTGAGGAGGGTGTGAACATTTTCTCCCAAACACCACTGTGCGTGAGGAGGGTGTGAGCATTTTCTCCCAAACACCACTGTGTGTGAGGAGGGTGTGAACGTTTTCTCTCGTACGCCACTGTGTGTGAGGGTGTGAACATTTTCTCTCATACACCACTGTGTGTGAGGGTGTGACCGTTTTCTCTCATACACCACTGTGTGTGAGTGTGTGACCGTTTTCTCTCGTACACCACTGTGTGTGAGGGTGTGACCGTTTTCTCTCGTACACCACTGTGTGTGAGGGTGTGACCGTTTTCTCTCGTACACCACTGTGAGAACCTTAATGTCAACAAACAAATCCCTGACTGAAGGCACCCCCCCAGTGATGTAATAAACAATGTTCAGTGATGTAATAAACAATGTTCAGTGATGTAATAAACAATGTTGCAGTGTCAGAATGAGACAAAAAAGGATACTCATTTCATAGTTTACTTAATTATCTGGACTGCAACGCAGGAGAAGCATAGCGGCAGGAACGGCAGGGATATTATGAGTGATGGGAGGAACAGCAGAGATCTAGCAATCAAGTCCACTCATGCTGGCTTGGTGAACTGACTTATTGCTTGTTATTTATGATCTCTTCTGATTACATAGTAGCCGTCTTGACTACATCAAACCTTGATATGCTAATCAGACTTGCTAACGCTAGGCTAATTGCTGCCTCTTTTTCATTCTAAGTTTTAGTTTTGTCAATTCAATTCCTTACAACTGTGTATCCAGATATCCTAAGAACTTGCCACATGTAGGCTCTTGCACGATTTTAGTGTGCGGCCAGGTTGATTACGTGGTGGTTTTAGTCTGGGGCCACATTGATGACGTTGTGATCTTTTGACATATAGCCAGTCCGGGTAACATATAGCAGGTCCGGGTGACATATTGCCCATCTGGGTGACTAATAGCAGGTCCGCGTGACTAATAGCAGGTCCGCGTGACTAA
>JACXGI010015388.1:0-17518 GCA_016801175.1 Esox masquinongy
GTGCTTCAAGAACCACCACGCACAGACGTATGCAAGACATGGGTTTCAGCTGTCGGATTCCTTGTGTCAAGCCACTCTTGAACAAGACACAGCGTCAGAAGCGTCTCGCCTGGGCTAAAGACAAAAAGGACTGGACTGCTGCTGAGTGGTCCAAAGTTATGTTCTCTAATGAAAGTAAATTTTGCATTTCCTTTGGAAAACAAGGACATTTATAAGTGACCCTTAACTTTTGAATGGTAGTGTGTATACATGTGTGCATGCGTGTGTGCGTATTTATGTATATATACAGTATCTCACAGAAGTGTGTACACCCCTCACATTTTTGCAAATATTTGATTATATCTTTTCATGTGACAACACTGAGGAAATGACACTTTGCTACAATGTAAAGTAGTGAGTGTACAGCCTGTATAACAGTGTAAATTTGCTGTCCCCTCAAAATAACTCAACACACAGCCATTCATGTCTAAACCGCTGGCAACAAAAGTGAGTTTACCCTCAGCTTCTTTAGCAAGGCAGTGGTCGTCTTGGAGGTGTCTTTGGGGTTATCATCATGTTGGAATACTGCCCTGCGGCCTAGTCTCTGAAGGGAGGGGATCATGCTCTGCTTCAGTATATCACAGTACATGTTGGCATTCATGATTCCCTCAATTAACCCTCAATGACAAAAGGAGACCATGCTAGTCATGCCATTGATGTTAGTGTAGATTTTATATACAGTTCTATAGAAAGTCATGTGCCATGACCCTCCTGTCATTTTATTTTGAGTAAATAACTAAACATTGCCAGTTTACTTGAACTGAGAAAAGACAGTTTATGAAAATGCCATGATAGCATTATGACCATCCTGTGTCACTTTACTTGAACTGAGAAAATACAGTTTATAAAAATGTCATGATAGCATTATGACCATCCTTTGTCACTTTATTTGAACTGAGAAAATACAGTTTATGATAATGTCACAATAGCATTATGACCAACCTGTGTCACTTTACTTGAACTGAGAAAATACAGTTTATGATAATGTCATGATAGCATTATGATCATCCTGTGTGACTTGAATTGACAATAAAGTTTATGAAAATGTCATGATAGCATTTTGATCATCCTGTGTCACTACTGAAACTGACAAAATACAGTTTATGAAAATGTCATGATACTATAGCATTATTACCATCCTGTTTGAATTTACTTGAACTGACACAATACAGTATATGACAATAAAAAAGAAGCACTATGACAATAATAATTGGAACCAGATAGGCCTACCACCTAGCTGTACATGCCATTATGTTGGTCATTAGTCACAAAAAGAGCGTCATGTCCTCCTCCTGAAATCTGCTGGCATCCTAGTTATGAGAAACGTTGCATTAGGGAAGGTAAATATCTGACATCACTTCATGCATAATTATATTGATATATAGCATTTATAATAAAATGCAATATAAAAATATTGTCTAGAAGAAGACTGGTGTTACAGAATGGTTGGTAATGTTTTGATAGACTTGCGTAGGTTTCATAACCAGTCATGAAAAAACGCAATATATGTCATAATATTTCAAAATATATATGTCATTACAGTGTTGTGACCATGTTATGACAGGATATGTCAGCTGACATGACACATTATGACATGGTTATGACAGAGTTATGACCATGTCATGTTATGACACTACACTTCAAGTAAAGTGTTACCGGATTTTTTTACCCAAAAAAACATGTAGATAGTTCATGTTATGAACATTTTATATCCCATGAACAAGAATCTACATATTTGTGGCAGCCTGTGCAAACCCTTCACTTTTACTTTTTTACTGTATATAAACTCTCTTGAATACAAATCTATTTTAATCACTGAGATATCTAGATCAGAACAATACTGAATTTCACTTGGGTCAAAGTTGAATAAGAGAGAAAATTGTGAAAGACTAACTTCAAAGATTCCATTCTATTTCATTCACATTCCATTGGGAGAAATGGGAGCAACACAAACACTCTGCTTAATTGTCTTTTTTTAAAACAGTAACTGCTTGTACTGTATACATTACATAATCAATACCTGGGCAAATGATTATACTGTACAATAATATTTTAAATGTTATTGTCCATAAGACAGCTCATTAAAGTCACCTGCTCTCACTCAATTCCTGATCCTGAACGTTATTACTCATTAAGTCCCTTATATCAGCTAATGGCAATGTTGCCCATATTAATGACAACGAAATTGTTCAAACAAAGGTCAGCTACGATTTCTATTAAGGCAGCCATCCTTGATTGCCGTTACAGCTGTAAAAGTCAAGTTTAACTGGAAGCGTGGAGATGTGGGGGAGAAGGCGTGGGGGAGGTCATAACTGCATTGCGAGTCTAAATCAGCCTGATTTCATTGTACGTTATCTGGGACCAGTCAACCGCTCTCACCAGAGCAAACGATTTTGAATGGCCTGAGAATCTTCATCTAAGAAATTAGCAATTTCCTTCAGAAATAATACATCTGTTTACATTACCACATAGATTACCATCAAGTATAGGGTTTAAACTATCCAAAACATCAACATTTCTACCTGAAACATTTTTCATTCATTTTTGGCTTATTGCTAACAATGAGTGGGTGCAACCAGTGGCAGTTTTAGTGACTAGGGGCCCTAGGCAGAGACTGTGTGAGGCCCCAACATCATCTATTTTTTACCTATTGTCCTTATCAAAGCCATACCGGCAACATTTAGAACCTTTTTTCTTTATTGTTGAATGGAACTGCCACTTCCAAAGACACTTGCATTGCTGCCCCTTTCAGTAGAGTAAATCAACTATTTTAAAAATAATCAGAAGGGTACATACTGCCTTATAAGCTACGACAACAGTGAAGCACAAAGCACTTAGCCATTTTGTTCAGGGGGTACTGTAAAGTTTCTTAATCATGATCAATCAAGCGCATTCATATACCTTGCTTTTCTCACTATGCTGCACCTTTCCTTATCTGTCAGCTGGGAGAGCCACATACCTGGATTAGACATATTCTGTGTCACTACACAGTCAGAGCTTTCTTGGGGAGCCAGGGGAGGGTAAACATGAACAACGCTAATTTGTGATCAGTAGCACTGTCGATATCGCTATCACCATCATAATCAACATTGTTGTCATTGTAATCAAAATGCATGATGTTAGAAGAACGACATGACAGAATTGAGTCAATGTCTACCTTTGTCTGGTGGCTGTTCTTGAAAGTCCAGGTCAGGGATAGCGCTTTCTTATGTGACTGTCAAACTGTCATATTCAGTAATAGCTGCAGCCCCTAAGCTATTGTTGAAGTGTATGAATGTATGCTTGTTATTTTTAGTTTACAAAAGAACATTGTTCGTCCGTACACAGGAAGTCACGTTCAGTCAAAGTGCGACAGTAATTAGCCAATGGGCTTACAGTACTGTGTTTTGTATTCTGGGTTGCATTGTCTATAAAGTAGAGGTACGACCGGAAGTTTCTTTGAGATTGAGTGAGATGAGATTGAGTTTGTACGACCGAGTATCGAGTCTGTAACATCATGAACAATGGACTATCAAATGCTGCAATAAATAACTGAAATACTCTCTCCCTTGATGACCGGGTACGCAATCATTATTTCAAACACTACATGAAACGGCTGATTTGTAACACTATTCGCATTTACGACACAAGTAGTAGCCGCAGCTGCATAGCTACTACTGTTATGGACACACACTATTTTCCTCCATCCTTTATTCTTCCCAGCACACGTATGAGCATTTAATATTTAAAAAATATTGCTGTCCATCTTGAGTAGTGTAGCAGGTGCAGGCTGACTGAGTAAGCTACCTAACGTCTTTCAGGCTGCAGCCGAGAAAAACAATATGTAACAGACCATTTGAGTAGTCTAAGAGAGGGAGGTTTGGTCTCAAAAATAAGTAATGTATTAGAAGGCATTATTTAATTGGAGTATCATTTTGAGTAACACGATCAGATCTTAAGACAAAAGAATAGTATATAAAACTATGATTTATTATATTTTTGAAATTTTATTTCAGTTTGAATTTTCATGGGGCCCTAGGCCTTCTGGGGCCATAGGCCACTGCCTACCTATAATGAACCTCAGGGACACTGGAGTACATTCAAGTGCGGAGCACAGAGTCAAATTATGTCAGTGGTACAGAAGCAGAATCCAAGTGGCAAAGTCAGAATGCAGGCTGAAGTCAAAACCAGGTAGATCATGGTAAGCAGAGATGCAAGTTGCCATTTACTTTATACATTATATCTCTCATACAATCCCACACTCACACACTTCAATGAAATGCACAAACACACATAGGGAAAAACTAAAATGACCTATATGTAAATAAACCTTTATTCAATTTGAGAGGGCACCACCAAGGACAACTGGCAGTAAAACATAATTCTCCCTTTTTGAAATAACTCCAAGGTTGGCCTAGGACACATCAGGGGCCTGTGCTAAGTACAAACGAATTAACGTTAATAAAAAACAATGAGCAGAGTTCTGATTAAGTTTGTACTCACTGTGAAAGGAAGCTATTATGGTTGGCTAGTTTTTAAGTTGACTTCAATACTGAAAATTTAATTTTAGCAAAATTATTTTCAATAATTATTTTCAATAATTAACAATTTCCTAGCAACCTAACATTGAGTTGGATTGGTTGTGCCCTTTCTGATTGTACAAATTATCATTTTGTAATTGATCTATTCAGGAGAGAACTGCCGTTGGTATACATGGACAAGGACCCTGAACGGTAAGCAAGATAAATGTATGCAAAGGTGATGAAACTACAATGCAAACAATGCTATGGAGTTAAAGCTGGGTTGTCTTGTGTAAAGCCTGCATTATTGCAAGAAGTTGCATACCTGGTAGCATTTTAAATTATTTAAATCTAGAGAAAGGTAAGTAATAGCAAAGCATCAGTGTTTCACAAACAGAGCATTCCATATTAGACTTACATATTAGCTCAATATAATAGCAACCTTTGTGGCCATTTTGAAACAGTGGGGAGGCGGCCTCACTAACAATGCTACAGATGAACAGCAACAATTCCAAAGAGTCTTTGTTCAATATTGGATTTCACACATCAAAATATCACTAGAGTGTCACGGTCGAGGTAAAGGATGTGAGGCGCAGAGCGGGTTGAGGTAGCCATTACTTTAATAAACCTTACTCTTCTTTAAGTACAAAATAACAAAGCAGAAAACAACCGTGAACTGGCGTGTCAAACACATATAAGATCCCCAACCAGAGGCAATAGGGAGCAGCTGCCTCTGATTGGGGATGATTAAAAGTAAGTGCAGAGATGCCAAGAGGCACCTCTGCAGTCAGACCCTGACTTTGGCCTCCAGGCACATAGAGATGCCTAGAGGCACCCAAGCCAGGACTTGACATAGAGGATGCTTGTGTTCTGCAAATCCTTGGGAATGCCACACATGAATGGACACAACAGATCATAAATGGGGATATTATAAAAACGAAGGTCAATTATGGCATATATTGTTTCCGTTCATCAGATGCATACACGAAATGCATACAAGTATGGATCCGTTAGAGAAGACTAATGACAATGACACTGATTAGCCGCCAAACTCTGCCTCCATGATTAAAGGATGGTTCATTAAGCATACAAATGTATGATCCTTTCCTCCCTGGTAATCAATGTCTCATTAGAATTCTCTCATATTGTATGTCTTTGGTTTAGGAGTAGGGAAGGAATGGATGAGATGAAGTGACAATCAGAGAACAACATTTGCCTAGCATTTCACACCAAAACTGGGGCATCACTGTTAATACTATTTAGCAGCATATCCTAACCGATTAGAAATAAATGGCTGGTTTGAGGAAGACATCTTCAAAGCAAAAATCCTGTCAATTTCATTTACCTTCCCTGAGTTCTACATAGGTAGCAATGGCTGTCATTTCTGACAACCGTGAGGGCTTACAGAGCTCTAATGAAAAAAAAGATCACAGAAAGGCACCTTTCTATTAAAGGAACTTTAATAACAGAAAGCAATCCTTAATCATAAGACGTATTCATGGAATACGGGAATGGTGGGCACAATATTATCATTTCATTCTCATATGATTTGTCCAAAATCATGTTGCACACTTCAGTGAGATCTGATTAAGATGTATTATTACTATCAAAGTTTTCACTTCAAGGGAAGCCATTAAGGTTGTCTCTAAACACAATATTTTCTAATGTCTGAATACAGTATATCTTTTTCTATTTGAGATGAAGGAAAGTTAACTTTGGTTGAACTGAAATGGTGTCCAGCACAGATCACGACATGTTCATGAAAAGGATAGACCTTTCTAGTTTTGGATTTATTTTCACACAGTAATAAAATATATATTATTATGCTGCATACTTTTAGTATATTTGTATATTAGAAGAAGGGCACAATAGAATCAATCACAAACTTAAAATGTGAAACATCTGATTTGGATGGTAGTGTGAATTTCACATAGTATTTTTAACAATACTGCTATGGAGGACCAAACCTGCCACAATTAGAAATAAACGAATAAATAAAGAAATGTATCAATAAATATATTTATACATAAAAAATATAATAATAAATGTATTAATCAATATTATTTCACTATTTATTTAAATCCTTGATCATTCATTTCTGTATTTATTTCTGTATTTATTTCCGTATTCTTTTATTTCTGTTTTATTTATTTTCATATTCTTTTATTTCTGTATTTGTTTATTTCCATATTCTTTTATTTCTGTATTTCCTCGTCTTTAAGCTAATGAGGGGGCGGGACTAACAGTCAGACATAGCAGTCCAGCCCAGAGCAGCAGATAGAATCAGACTGTGAAGACGGTGAGTGCTGTTTTAGATCCTTGGAGCATCCCCATGTTGCCAATCACTATTTCCCGTTTAAGCACATGCATTGTTTGAGCATAGGTGACATGAATAAGGTATCGAAAAACCAAGAGGGGTTTTCGGAAAAACACAATGTAATTTTTGGAAAGTGAATAGGCTAGAAAAAAAAGGGGTGTCTTTGTGGGTCCCTCACGGGGGATCTGATGGGGATAACGTGTTGATTTCAATGCCAGTGCATAGGTCCAAACCGAAAGGAGTTCGGGGAAAATATGATCGCTTAAATTACAAGTCTGGTCCTATGCACTGGCACTGAAATGAACCAATTTCAATGCAAGACTCCTGGGACAGACCCGCAAAGACACACCGTTCTCGTAGCCTATTTACTTCACAAAAATGACATTGTGTTCTCACTTTGCAAAAATTACGTCCAGCACAGTCATATGGAGGTCCTAGATAGGGGGAGCCCTCGAGTGGATGTTGAGCAAGCCCGACCGGCGATGAGTGACGTTGTATTGCTGGAGGAGGGTACCATCAGGATGGCCAGCACTCTATTGGCTCACTCAAGAAGTCAGCATTTCCTATTCTTAAAAGTCCTAAGATTTGTCACATTCTGTTTTTTATAGATTATATTAAAATACAATAAAACCACAGCAAAATATATTTTTAAATGAATTAATAGGCTATTGGAAAAACAGTGTGCCTTATTTTGTGTGGCCACCACACAAAATAAGGCACACTTTGTGTGACAAGGTGATGTACTGGCTAAGCATGTCTCCAGACCTAAATCCTATTGAGCATCTGTGGGGCATCCTCAAACGGAAGGTGGAGGAGCGCAAGGTCTCTAACATCCACCAGCTCTGTGATGTCATCATGGAGGAGTGTAAGAGGACTCCAGTGGCAACCTGTAAATCTCTGGTGAACTCCATACCCAATAGGGTTAAGGCAGTGCTGGAAAATAATGGTGGCCACACAAAATATTGACACTTCGGGCCCAATTTCGACATTTTCTCTTAGGGGTGTACTCACTTTTGTTGCCAGCGGTTTAGACATTAATGGCTGTGTGTTGAGTTATTGTGAGGGGACAGCAAATTTACACTGTTATACAAGATGTACACTCACTACTTTACATTGTAGCAAAGTGTCATTTCCTCAGTGTTGTCTCATGAAAAGATATAATCAAATATTTGCAAAAATGTGAGAGGTGTACTCACTTTTGTGAGATACTGTATATGTGCAAAACCCCGCCCCTGCACATGTTCATTTGTCAATGGCGGCCATGTTTTTCAACATACTGGCCTGATTGATATAACTTTTGAAGACCATCGAGCGTAGATGCCAAATATCAAAGTGCGTGAAGATCGGACATTTGGTGCCAGAGCAGTTAATTTTTTTTTGTTTTTCAAATATTCAAAATGGCCGCCAAACCATTAATGCGAAGTTAATCAGTCCCAATGGCAAATATGTTCCTTGTCAGGAGGTGGACTTATCTACCTCTTTTCAAGGCTGTAACTCCAACGGAGTGAGTATGGTGAACTTGCTCATGTGAAAAACCCCAATAGCGCCACAATGTGGTTGATAAAAAAATCATTGCAGTCATTTTTTCCATATCATCCTTGTGAACATATGTATCAAGTAGAATTATTATACTATTATCCTTGTAGGAGATTTGCACATCAATGTGCAAAACCACACCCCGGCACATGTTCATTGGTCAATAGCATCTATGTTATTTGACATAATAACATATGTCAAATATGTTATTATAGCCTGGCTGATATAAATTTTGAGGACCTTGGTCCCTAGATGCCAAATATCAAAGTACGTGAAGATCGGATATTTGGTGCCAGAGGAGTTAATTTTTTAGTGTTTTTCAAAAATTCCAAAATGGCGGAAAATCCATCATGGTGGACTTTATGGATCCCAATGGCAAAAAATGTTCATCATGAGGAGCTACACCTTTGTATCAATTTTCAAGACTCTAGGTCACAAGGGGTGGGCGTGGTGAGCTTGCAAAAAGTGTGACTTTGGAGGCTTGTGACAGCGTCACCATGAGGCCAACATGTATGCCACTGCACCAGAAGTTGCGGCCCTTGGCACTTTACTACCTTTAAAATGTGGGCACCATTAAGCGATTTTATCTCACGGGAATTTGCAAAAAACACAATTTTTTGCCGGAATAATAATAATAATAATTAAAGCTGCAAGCAGCATTTAGCGTGTTTCAGCATTAAGCTATTAGTAGCCAGATTGCAGTTTTTCCAATAGGACACAAATTCAACTCATGTCCATAGCTGTAAACAATATTACATGTATGGTTTTTCCTTTTCACAAGTATCCTCATGTGGCCAAATGGAAACATCTTTCATATAAAGTAAACTCACAACCCTGATCATGTGTACCAAATGTAATCACACTTAACATCGGTCATTTGATGCTACAGAATTAGCATTTGTAGCATTTTTCACAAATTCAGAATTGCCGAAAAAACATTACGCCCGACTTAATGGGTCCCAATTGCAAATATGTTCTTTGGGAGGAGATGGACTTATACACCTCTTTTCAAGATTTTATTTTAAACATGTTGAGCATGGTGAGCTTGCAAATGTGGGAAACCTAAATAGTGCCACCATGTGGATGATAAAAAAAATCTTTACAGTCATTATGGTTGTATCATCTTTGTTAACATACACATCAAGTAGAATCATAATACCATTATCCTTATAGGAGATGTGTCTATATATGTACAAAACCACACCCCAGCAAATGTTCATCTGTCAGTAGCAGCCATGTTTTTCAAGATACTGGCCTGACTGATAGAACTTTTGAAGACCATCGTCCATAGATGCCAAATATCAAATTACGTGAAGATCGGACATTTGGTGCCAGAATAATACTTTTTTTTTTCAAAAAATCCAAAATGGCGGAAAATCCATCATGGCGGACTTTATGGGTCCCAATGGCAAAAGTGTTCATGAGGAGCTACACCTATGAACCAATTTTCAAGACTCTAGGTCACAATGGGTGGGCATGGTGAGCTTGCAAAAAGTGCGACTTTAGAGGCTTGTGACAGTGCCACCATGAGGCCAACATGCATGCTACTGCACCAGAAGTTGCAGCCCTTGGTCCTTTACTACCATAAACATTTGGGCACCTTTAAGCCATTTTATCTCACAGGAATTTGCAAAAAACACCCTTTTTTGCCAGAATAATAATAATAATAATTAAAGCTGCAAGCAGCATTTAGCGGGTTTCAGCATTGAAGCTACTACTAGCCAGATTGCACATTTTTTCAACTTATCCATAGTTGCAAGCAATACATCTATGTTTTTTCCTTTCCTATAGCGCCCCCATGTGGCCAACCTGAAACATCATTCACACAAAGTAAAATCACAAACCTGATCGTGTGTACCAAATGTAATCTCATTGAGTGACAAAGAACAACAGATTATGTGTTATGGCTATTATGCCGCCACTGTTTGGCCAAACTGAATATATTTGCATGTTACATTGCAATAGTTTTCAGGACATTTACCTAAATTGGTATTATAATAAAATTTTCTGCATCAGAAACTAAATCTAAATATAGACACTTCAAAAGTCTGACACTATCAGAGCAGTACAACACCTTAAGCACCAAACAATGTAACTATGAAGTTGAAATTTTCAGAATGTAATATATGTAACCTAATTAGATGATAAATATAACTGAATGGAAGTTTGTCATGCTTCCCCAGTGCAGGGCATATTAATGATTTCAACTTTTGCTTGTAAGATAATGGTGGGGTCAGTACAGATAATCATTATCATTTTCAAAGGTATGTTTACTTTAGTACGCATATTAACATCAATGATTGAGAAAACTCTTAGAATTGTTTAATTTTGATTATCAAAAGAATATTACAGGTGGCAACAATAAAACCAATAACTTTTCAGATTTTAAATTATTTGGAAAATTCCCTCCCTATTCTCATTATAAAAATATATTGACTTTGGTAGGGCACAGGCATGAAGCCAATGTGCCCATGTGTTGCTGCTAAATTACTCAGATTTCATTTTAATTGCTAAAGCATTGTTTATAATGTTCATGTCACCAGAATGATTTAGGGTAAACTAATGCTAGTTTAGACTGAGACTCTTCTAGCAATTATTTTGATGAAATAATCATGGCAACTTTGCATTCCACTAAACATTTGCTTACATTAGCTTACAAGTCTTTGTAAACCTGAAAACAGAGAATGAACTTAGATACATGAGTATAGATTAGCTACCGAGGCTTGAAAGCATGAAGCAACTCTAAATGGTTAAATTATTATTAGCTAAACCGTACGTTATAAGGTTTATGTCACCAAAATGATTTTAGATGGACTAATGTTATCTTAAACTGAGGTTAAATATATTTCCGTTAGCTAATGTTACTAGCTAGCTAACGTTGACAGCATTTATCGTGAACGTTAGTAATTTTTTGGCTCTGTTAGGTAGTTTTTTTTCATATTTTAATATTTGCCTATAGTAACAAGTCATTGTACAAATGAAAACAGTGTATTATTTAGCTACTGAGCATAGATAGCTAATCTGAGGCTGGAAAACATAAAAGGCTGGAAAACATAACACCATATCTAAAAGGCAAATTATTAATAGCTAAACTGTCTGTTATAATGTTCATGTCATCAGGATAATTTTAGATGTAGTAACTAGCTAGACTCCTAATAAAAGTCACTAGCTGCTAGCGAATGAGGCAATATGAATTCCATGTACAATGTAGTGTGTTACATTGGGGGTCACTGCGGTACTGAAGAGTTTTTCCGCAAAAAGTATCCCTTGTATATTACAGTGGGGGGATGGAAAATATAAGGCCTTTACACACTGCATTGTCCCAGGCTAAGACTGGGCCCGGGTTAGCTTAGCCTGTGTACACACAAGAGTTTGTTAACCCTGGGCAGAGGCTTAACCCTAGGCTAAGGATTCACACTTGTGTTCCTAAGCCCTGGGCTAACAGACAAATACGACACAATACCATCTTACATTCTATGATAAGCTGCAAATATTTCGTATTCTCTGGCATGTGAATAATGTTACAGTAGCCTACATCACTGACACATGATCAATGTTACGCTACCATGATTCAATTAACGACTTCATGACATCGACTGATCAAGATGCCCACCCTGTCGGTATTTGTTTGAACAACTTTGTCAAAACTACGCAAAGAAAAACGTTAGTCAATCTTAATTCTTTCGACATATTTGCTGGATTTACATCCAAAGCAAGCTGCAATAACTACCTCACTAAGATTTAGCAGCTATAATGAAACAACAAAACTTTGCAGAGTGTAAGGACAAACAGACGGAGCTGTTGATAATGGTGCGCGCCACAAGCATATGTAAATTAAGTGAAAGTGCAGCTTTTGTGATTGGACAATAAACTTTCTATAGTTTGTTCTTGACCCCGTTTCACACTGGTTATTTTGTCACCGTTTTTCTGGGGCTAGCCCTGAAAAGTCAGTGTTAACACTGCTCCAGAGCATGGCCAGTTAGCCCTAGGCTAAGGGTGGTGCTGGTGTAAACACTTGCTTAGCCCTGGGCTTAGGAGGCCCTTAGCCCTAGGCTAAGGTGCAGTGTGAGCACATCTAGTGTGGTTGGATGTATTGCACAATCAATCTCCAAAGCAAATGAGCACAAGCAAATAAAAAACAATAACATCTAAATAGGATATTTTTATATTAGATCATGTTCTATACATTAGCTTACATAAGCACTAACCATTTCTTCTGTGCTCCACCTTATAATATTCTTTAACCTATGTAAAGTTTTATTGAAATTGATATTTTCTTTCATTTATAATTTCCCCCACTGTTTTCCTTTGAAAATGTAGCCTACACAACACAAATGGTTTATCAGTCAATTGATGTGTTTTTTTCGGAATAGTAACAAAGTTCAATGTTTCAAGAGATATTGTTACAAAGTGAAATTAATTTTGTAAAAAGTGAAATTATTGTGTTAGATATATAAAAACACAACATCATACATACACAATCTTAAGACTTCAGTGTCGCTTTCGCCTAAAACAAAACATAAAAACACTTCCTCATAATTGTAGAAAACAGGTGCATTCAAGCCTGAATTCTAGCATAAAGATCACAGAAAGAATATATATTGTCATTGGATTTTAATCATAATTTCATTAATGATCGCTTTATAGTCAACTCATAGTTAACATTATTATTACAAGACCACAGAAAAGCGTAGTTATTTGAAATAGTCTAGTTATTTGAAATAGCCTCCCTTACAAAACGTGTTTCAACGTTTAATATGCAATGGGACAACTTATAAGCTATTTATAAGCCATAGGCCTACATTTTAATGCATATTATCTAATTAGGAAATATGGTTGGAAACTTGGAAATGTCAAAATTCGACTTACAATAGTAGTCAAAATATGTTACACACGCTTGAGTGTTTTTTGCCTTTGGTCGATCAGGGTTGATGCGACAAATAAGCGACTGAAACACATTTGTCTGTTAAATAATAATGTTGCAAAATTCAAGGCTATATTACGGTGCATTGCAAAACAATTCTAAACTAAATTTAAACATAGCCTACTGAAATTTAGAAGCAAATGAGTTTCAGTAAATTATCTGCGCTTATAACTTTCCGCTGAGCTGTTAAATGTTCAGACATCCTATGAAAATAGACATAATTCGCATGGTAGGCTATTTCAATACTTCAAAATCCCTTATTCAGATTGGAAACATGATTCTGGAATCAAAATATTGTGCAGAAAGGTCATTGTCTATAAAAATAATTGAGATCTGGCTCAAATTATTTCAATTAGGAAATTATGTATAATTGCAACAGCCCTGGTGTAGCCTATATATATGCCTATATACAGCTCCGGAAAAAATTAAGAGACCAGTGCACCTTTTCTTTCCTTTCCAAAAAAGTCGAAATGGAAGGTTTTGAGTGAGGAACAGAAGGGTTAAAATTAAGAGACCACTGCAAATTGAACACTTCTCTTCCTCACTCAAAACTTTCCTTTTCAACTTTTTATATATGCAGCTCTGTAAAGTAACTGAAAACAGGCCACATGCTAACAAAATACAGCTCTGGAAAAAACTAAGAGACCACTCATAATTTTTCATGTATGGCATGAAATACATGTATGGCAGCCATTCAATTCCAGTGTCTGTTAAATTCCAACACAGGCACACCTCATGTTACTTAATGAGGTATTGAATAGGTGATTACCTGAACCAAATCTAATTTAACGAGGAAAAGTATAAAAACCACTGCTGTGGTCATCACTATCCTCTTGCAATAGGACCAGCTGGATGGCAAAATCAGTGCAAGTAGTACCTCAAAGGTAATTTGAATAAAAAAATAACTATTCAGCATGACAAAAGAGTTGAAAGGAAAAGTTTTGAGTGAGGAAAAGAAGGGTTAAATTCTGGCTTTATTGGCAGAGGGATACAGTGCGCGTCAGGTTGCTTCCATCCTGAAAATTTCAAAGACGGCGGTTCATAAGAACAAGGTGAGCAAAACGGACATTGGGGACAACAAAACTACAGACTGGCAGAGGGCGAAAACGACTGTCCACTGACCAAGATGACTGTCAACTCATTCGAATGTCACTCAACAACTGTAGGATGACACCAAGTGACCTACAAAAAGAATGGCAAACAGCAGGTTTGTCATTCACGGCTAGCCCTTCATCAATGAGAAGCAAAGAAGAGCCAGGCTGAAGTTTGCAAAAGACCATAAAGATTGGACCGTAGAGGAATGGAGTATGGTCATCTTCTCTGACAAGTCAAATTTTCAGCTTTGCCCAACACCTGGTCGTCTAATGGTTAGACAGAGACCTGGAGAGGCCTACAAGCCACAGTATCTCGTACCCACTGTGAAATTTGGTGGAGAATTGGTGATGATCTGGGGATTCTTCAGCAAGGCTGGAATCGGGCAGATTTGTTTTTGTGAAGGACATGAATCAAGCCAAGTACAAGGTTATCCTGGAAGAACAACGGCTGACAATGTTCTCCAACTCTGAGAATTGTTTTTTCCAGCAGGACAATGCTCCATGCCACACAGCCAGGTCAATGAAGGTATGGATGGAGGACCACCAGATCAAGACCCTGTCATGGCCAGCAAAATCTCCAAACCTGCACCCCATTGAAAACCTCTGGAATTTGATCAAGAGGAAGATGGATGGTCACAAGCCATCAAACAAAGCTGAGCTACTTGAATTTTTGTGCCAGAAGTGGCATAAAGTCACCCAACAGCAATGTGACAGACTGGTGGAGAGCATGCCAAGACGCATGAAAGCTGTGATTGAAAATCAGGGTTATTCCACCAAATATTGATTTCTGAACTCTTCCTAAGTTAAAACATTAGTATTTTGTTATTGAAAAATTAATATGAATTTGTTTTCTTTGCATTATTTGAGGTCTGAAAACAATGCATCTTTTTTGGGTTATTTTGACCAGTTGTTGTTTTCTACAAATAAATACTCTAAATTACAATATTTTTAATTGGAATTTGGGAGTAATGTTGTCAGTAGTTAATAGAATAAAACAAAAATGTTCATTTTACTCAAACATCTATGAATAGTAAAACCAGAGAAACTGATAATCTTGCATTGGTCTCTTAATTTTTTCCAGAGCTGTATATTCTCTGGTTAAATAATTTTCAAAGTGGCCCAATTTTGTGTCAATAATGGACAAGGCAACACTGAAACTTGTTCGTGTGTTACTTGATTGACAGATCTCATCTGATAGTTTGCTCTCAAGTGTCAAATCACAGTCTTCCAAGCATAAAACACATGGTCCAATGTGGACAGCTCTATCAAATGGGTTATGTCCCGCCCCATGCATTTAGACGATGCATAAGTGTACACAATGCAAAGTGTATTAATTTATATATTTCTTTAATGTGTAAATTAATAAAACAAATTAAGAGACCACTGCACCTTTTTCTTTCTATTCCAAAAAAGTTGAAAAGGAAAGTTTTGAGTGAGGAACAGAAGCGTTCAATTTGCAGTGGTCTCTTCATTTTAACCCTTCTGTTCCTCACTAAAAAACCTTCCTTTTTGACTTTTTTGGAAAGGAAAGAAAAAGGTGCACTGGTCTCTTAATTTTTTCCGGAGCTGTATATATATATATATATATATATATATATATATATATATATATATATATATATATATATAAAAATGTATTTCATATTATGGCACATTTAGTCCTCCATAGCCAGCTAGTTGTTCATTCAACATTAAATGCAACGTAAATGTATTGGTTTTCGATGTGACTTTTCTTCAGATGAATAAATAGTTTAAGCTTTTGCAACAAAAGAGAAAGGGGGAGCAGGGACTAGAATGTCAAGCAACTTCTGTTTAAAGTTGAATTAAATTATGTATTTACTTGAACCTGAATAACCTTATTAATTAGGAGAAAATGATTAGTACCATCTTTTAAAGGTTGTGCTTTGTGTTTTTTATAAGTGTATGCATTACTTTAGTAGGCCGGGAAGGGACAAGAGTCTTGATAGTGTGGGACAGAATGGTGCACAGTAGAGAGCCAGCAGGAGACATGGAAGAGGAAAGAGTAGACCAAAGAGGATAGGAGACAGCAGAGAGGAGAGGAAAGTTTTATTTTTTATCAGTTTTCATCTACATCACATTAAGAGAACTCCGCCCACCCGCAGCGCACACACACACACACACACACACACACAAACACACACACACACACAACCCATCCCCCATAAAAACACAGTGTGCTGCTACAAACTTTACACCTACATCTACCACCATATACAGATGCTGGTCATATAATTAGAATATCATCAAAAAGTTGATTTATTTCAGTAATTCCATTCAAAAAGTGAAACTTGTATAATGTATACATTCATTCCACACAGACTGATATATTTCAAGTGTTTATTTCATTTAATTGTGATGATTAAAACTGACAACTAATGAAAATCCCAAATTCAGTCTCTCCGAAAATTAGAATATTACTTAAGACCAATACAAAAAAAGGATTTTTAGAAATGTTGGCCAACTGAAAAGTATGAACATGAAAAGTATGAGCATATACAGCACTCAATACTTAGTTGGGGCTCCTTTTGCCTGAATTACTGCAGCAATGCGGCGTGGCATGGAGTTGATCAGTCTGTAGCGCTGCTCAGGTGTTATGAGAGCGCAGGTTGCTCTGATAGTGGCCTTCAGCGCTTCTGCATTGTTGGGTCTGGCGTATCGCATCTTCCTCTTCACAATACCCCATAGATTTTCTATAGGGTTGGGGTCAGGCGAGTTTGCTGGCCAATTAAGAACAGGGATACCATGGTCCTTAAACCAGGTACTGGTAGCTTTGGCACTGTGTGCAGGTGCCAAGTCCTGTTGGAAAATTAAATCTGCATCTCCATAAAGTTGGTCAGCAGCAGGAAGCATGAAGTGCTCTAAAACTTCCTGGTAGACGGCTGCGTTGAACTTGGACCTCAGAAAACACAGTGGACCAACACCAGCAGATGACATGGCACCCCAAACCATCACTGACTGTGGAAACTTTACACTGGACTTCAAGCAACGTGGATTCTGTGCCTCTTCTCTCTTTCTCCAGACTCTGGGACCCTGATTTCCAAAGGAAATGCAAAATTTACTTTCATCAGAGAACATAGCTTTGGACCAC
>JACXGI010015389.1:0-17516 GCA_016801175.1 Esox masquinongy
GCAGGTCAGGTGGTGGTGGTGGTGGTGGTGGTGGCGGTGATGATGGTGAGGAAGGCTGTTCATGCGGAGGGGTAGGAGGCAGCATAACCGGTGGGTAAGAAGGCGGACTGCTGCACTGTACCTTCACTCTTGTGGAACTTATATCCCATTCCTGGTCTCGGGTATCTTCATCAAGCAATGGTGTAAAAGATGTCCCATTCCTGGTCTCGGGTATCTTCATCAAGCAATGGTGTAAAAGATGTTTTAGGATGGCGCGTAATAGGCAGATAGGAGAGAGGTCTTTTCCAACGTTGTGATATAATGCAGGGTACAGGTCTCCCGGCTGAGTCCTCCGGCATCAACGAAGCCATGGTTCTTTGAAACGGTCTACTTTAGCCCTACCCTTTTATTGCTGCATAGATCCTTTGACCAGAGGGCGTGGCTTTTTAACCAATACATATCATTCCTGCTTCCGTATACACCTTGACTTTAACTGGATCGTGTTCATAACTATCGTCTGCAGCAAGACATCTAAGTTTAACAACGCTCTGCCATTGCTGACTTTGTGCATATAGCTCATCAATTCTCCGAATCATGTCATTTTCCAGATCACATCAGTTAACAGGTATCCTTACCTCTGACAATTTACCAATCTTTCCATCGCTTATGTTCCTCGTGAGGGAAGAAAGCTCAACAGAACCGGATGGAAGTCCATTTTTCCTCTGGAATTTTATTGTGCTGCATTCTCTCTGTGGAGCTCGGTACACCTTCCCAATCGATCTCCAAACCAGTGTCGATAGTGTAACCTTTCATGCTTGACTTCATTTCATGACACACCACATGGCGTAATACTTCCCAGTCAGTGATTTGGTACTCCACGCCACAGGTGTCGTTTGTATATTCAGCTCCCGTGGCTAAAATGTACAACTTCACTTTAGAAGCCGGATAATCAAACGCAAAGCCGACCGTTTTTCCATCCCCCATGTCATGCTGATCCGTCAAATGCTTAAACGGAGGTATTTGAGTTCTATACACATTAAGAAAACGCTTCTTTGGCGCATCGTATATTTCTGGAACGTATCTTTTTTTTCGTTCCTCCGTTCTGCTGCCTATTTCGTAAGTCTGGGTTGTCACGTGTGTATCACTAAGCACAGACGCCATCTTGATTCTTATACAGAGTAAAAAACGAATTCAACTGCAAAACAGGAGAAGTCTAGTTCTTATTTATTTGTGACTCTGTGAAAAACAGCTCCTGCTCAACCCCCCTTGCACCGTAAGAAACCCTACACCCTCTCCTCCCAGAGAAGGAAGCCCCTGAAAAACAACTGTCCAAATATTACCACCCCCAGACCGGTCATACAATCTTTTACTCATAACCCTTTTTGAACCCCCCTCTCATCCCACAGAATCACCTGCTCTACCCCTCCCTACCTAACCAAACATGAACCCACGGAAAAAACAACTGTTAACGCCTCGGACATAAATTAACAACCATTAAAAAATAATTTTTCATAATCCTTTTGACCTAACCCTCTCATCCCACAGAATCACCTGCTCTACCCCTCCCTCTCTAACTGGACATGTAGCCCCCGGAAAAACAACTGCTACCATCCGGTCATAAATGAAAAATCATTTTCATAATCTTACACATACGCAGCTGCCAAAAGGTCAAAGGTCAAAGCAATAAATCACTCTGACTTTTGCAGCTTTATCTCTCTATTCTATCATTCTCTTTGAATACCCATCTGGGTGTTCCTCTTCAGCCATCTTCTTCATCTCCTCCAGTTTCTTAACCTTCTCCACGTCTCCTGTCTCCTTCATCGACTCAATCAGGAAGTCCAGATGTTTAGCAGTGGACAGTGAGACGGCCTTCAAGGCAATTTTCTCCAGTTTGATGACACACTGGTAGGATTCCTCCACAAGTGAGGCCTTCTTCTGTGTGAGCTCCTCCAGTTCCATCTGAAGTCTGCTGAGCACATTCTCTTTCTCCCCAGCACGTTGCTTATTGATTTCATACTTGCGTTTCAACTCTTCATTTGTCCTGGTAACCTTCCTGGTTCTGATAACATACCTTTCATATCCCTTGACATGCTTGGTGAAGTGGCATTTGTTAGTACACACAGTACAGTGGTTGTCCTTCATCACAGTGCACCAGGAGAGATCAGAAACCCACCAGCAGCCTGGATAGTGACAGTTCTCCTCACAGACTGTACAGATGGTAGCTCCTTCACTGTAAACAAACAAGTTCCCTGATGTATCTATAGAAATTTTCTCTTTGTAAATTTCTTCAACTTCAAATGTGAAGTTCTTATTTTCCTCCATGTCATTGTTGTATTTCTCCAGGACATTTTGAGTTTTCTTAATTTCCTTTTGCTTTCCTTCAATCAATTTTACCTGGTCCTGTATGTTGCCAACTGTAGCTTCCAGCGTTTTGTGCTCTCTCAGAACTCCTTCAGTCATCCTCACACCCTTTGGTTCAATGCTATTCAAATAAGTGAAAAACTTTTCCATGGCTTTTAATCCTTGATTCCAGTCCTGCTCCTGAATCCAGTCATACTCCAGACGTGTTTGATATTCATAATCAAATGGTTCACATTGACGGTTGTTAAACAGAAAATATACAGGATTATTCTTCTCATTCCTGGCACAGGGAACCTTTGCTGCAGTAATAGCTTTTAGCGCATTTTTTGGGAGATTCCCGTCACAATGTGTCAGAAGAGCCACAATGTTTTTTTCAATATCTTTCCCAAATATAGACAGAACTGCATCAAAGATGTACTTCTGTGTTTCACTGAGACGATTGGTAGTTGAATTCACCACTAAACCCACAGCATCAATTTTACAAATTCCTTTTTCAGACCTGAACAACTCAAACAATTTTTCAGCGATCATGTTGTCTTTTCGGATTCCTCTGGTGTCTTCATATCCTGGAGTGTCGATAATGGTGAGAGAGTAGGAGACTCTACTGCCTTCATATCCAAATACCTCATATACAGTGACTCTTGAAGTTTGACTTTCAGTCTGCTCTCCATTCTCCTGTTCAACAATCTCAAACCAGACTTTCTCCTTCCACTCCACCCCCAGGACATAATTGACCATGGCATTAATCAGAGTGGACTTCCCTGTTCCTGTCTCTCCAACCATCAGAATGGTTTTGTTGACCTTCATGTAAACTCTCTTTCCAAAGGTACATCTTCTGAGTTTATCTTCTTTGTCCAGACTCTCCTTCTCTGTTATTAGTTGGTATCGTGCACGGGGATGATCTTCCTGTTTCACACTTTCCTTCTCTGTTATTAGTTGACAACGTGCAGGACGTCCTTCATGGAGAAGTTCACTTAGAATTGGGCCTTTCATTTCTGATGATGGGGTCCTAGTCAGGGGAAATCAAAGATCACATGTTATTTATCTTTTAGTTTGAATATATCAGAGGAATGCAATACAATACACAATGTATTATCTAGTGTAACTGTTACTTGTTTGTGTCAAGTGTGATGCACACATAATTTACCTCTCATCTACAATTAAACATATTTTAAATAAAAATTTTTAGGTTTCACATGTAATTTGTGTATGTTTTGAAATGTAGATTTTCCACTTTAAATACTGTATACATTCATTTGAAAATGTAACTTTTTATTTGTACACATAATATCTGCGCTAAATTGCCACCACATTCATTGATGAAGGTAACCCAATTTAACAAATCACACAAACCAATTTTACTTTACTGAAATTAAATTTGTTCATGCAAATAAAATGAACAGAAATTAAATTTCCTTATGCGGACATTAATGATGGCCATAGGAGGCATCATTACCGTTCTTCTGGCAGCAGGATATTATGCTAGCAGCGGTAACTCAGATTAGGTTTTTCAAAATAAAAGCCATCACTGAAATATATATTGCAATATAGTTAAAGATCTAGTCTGTTCATTTTATGTTTAATGTCTGTTCCAATACTGTTCTCGTCTGTTCTTTTTTACGGACTAGATTGTTAACTATATTGCCTTATAAATTTCAATGATGGCTTTTATTGTGATAAAGAAAATCTGAGTGCTGCCAGCATAATATCCTGCTGCTAAAATAATGCTAATTAAGCCTCGTTTGGCCCTCACTAGTGGACATAGTTAGTACTATCATACAAAATATCTAAAATTAGAATCAAGTGCACAGAAACAGGTGCAAATGAATAGAAAGTCATTATAGAGTAAACTGGGAGAGTCCAGTCTTCCACATAGATCAAATAATTGGTTGGCTCTTGTCATATGCATATGTGGTAACACATCATTACTCGAAGCAGCCGAACATAAAAGAAGCTCTCAGACATGAAAAAGTGGAAGTGGTACTGTAAAGAAGAGTGGGCAAAAATTCAGCCCAATCAACGTAAGACAAATAGACAGTTACAAGAAACGTCCATCAGCTAAAAATGGAGGAACACCAGCTATTGAAGCTTATTTTTAACCACACTATGTAATTGCATGTGTGTTAATCTTTGATGAATAAATGAAATCCAAAATGTTATCTTTAATTAGGTTACCATTATCTGTCAATAGATTACAACTTTCTAGGGGGTATACTTTTTCACATGGTTGCAAATATACGCGGGAGAACGTAACATTACACAATCTTAAACTGAGTCTAAAAATGTGCACGCTTTATCCACTAGATGTGAACTTAGGCCTTGTGGAATAGACAATCTAACATTAGTTCATTTACAACATTATGTTTTTAACTTTATTGATATGGGTCTTGGTTTCATACACTTAAACATTAGGAACTTGCTGCCTTGACTTGAATATGTAAAGATCTTGATGAATCTAACTAACCCTGATATTGTCATCCTATCTGAAACTTGGTTATCTAGAAAAACATCTGATGCAGATATTGCCATTGAAGGTCATAATGTTTTCAGACCAGACAGGATAACAAAGGGTGAAGGAGTGACCATTTATGCTGGACTCCATCTCACTGTCACCTTGTTGAAATCCAGCTCTGCTCCTCATGAATCTGAATTTCTATCTTAAGGCATAAATATAGGAAATAATTCTTAAAAACTCTGTAATAGGTGTATATCGGCTTCCCTCTGCTTAGAAAGATAAGCTAACCCAGCTAACTGATATTATAGCATATTTTATGTCATCTGAAATAGTTGTGTTGGGTGATTTTAAATTTGATTGGCTAACACATGACTCTGATCTTATGAAAGAGTTGTGTGTTGGTCTAAATTTGACCCAGCTAATCACTAAGCCAACTCACCCCAATTTAAAAGATAATGCTAAATCTTAAATTATTGACTACATTTTAACAAATGCACCAAATAGATTTTTATCAAGCGGTGTCATACCCTTATATATTAGTGACCATTGTCTTATTGTTTGTATTAGAGACGCCAGAAATCAGAGATCTAAACTGTGCATTGTCACCAAAGGAAATTACAGATATATTAGGGAACTGGACTTTTTGCAAGACCTTGCTCTAAATAGGCTTGGCTACATTTTGCAAGTCTAAATAGGCTTGACTACATTTTAAAAGTATAAATAGTCTTGACTACATTTTGCAAGTCTAAATAGACTTGACTACATTTTGCAAGTATAAATAGACTTGACTATATTTTACAAGTCTAAATAGACTTGACAACATTTTTGCAATCCCAAATGCTGAACAGGCATTAGAGTATCAGTATTCATCAGTATTTTAACAAAATTGTTCCATATAGAAGTATTAGGATAAAAAATAGATTTAACCCGTGATTTACTCATGATATTTCTGAAGCTTTACAAAAAACAATTGTGGCAGGGCTAAAAATTAGACAAACCGTGTCTATATCGGACTGGAGAAATTTTAAACATCAGCGAAACCATTGTTTTATGCTCATACGAAAGGCAAAATCGTAAAACTATGTAAATACTTTATCTGATTGTAATGGGAATCCTGCAAAATTCTGGAAAATAATCAAAACTCTAAATAACAATTCTACCACTTCATTACCAAATTAGATAGTATGGGACACTGAGCCCATTACTTATAAAATAGTAATTGTTGATGCATTTAATCACCATTTTATTGCAGCCGGCTCCCTCTTCCAGAGAACTTCTACTGCTATTCATAATGAAAATGATAATGGAATAAATAACCATCATGTATTTGCGCAGAGAAACTCTAATGTTTATAACCAAGCTTTTTCACTGAAACCCTTCAATGTTAACAATGTCCATGCTGCTTTATTATCAACTGATACCAAGAAAGCAACAGGGGCTGATACATTTGATGCAGGTCTGCTGCTAGCTGCTGCACCAGAAATCTCTGAAGCAGTAACGCACATTTTTTTTTACAATAACCACTGTGTCTATTCCTAAAGTATATAAAACAGCCCATATGCTCCCTCTCCATAAAGGTGGTGACACCTTATATAATAATTTAGACAACTATCGCCCAATCTTGAAATTGTCCTACCTAGCAAAAATTTTGCAGTCTCTGGTAATGAAACAGCTGCATGTGTTCTGTTAAAGAAATTTGTTGAACTGATGTATTAGTGAATTCTAAAGAATTACTGTTTTTAATAGTGAGATGGTTGTAAAGTACAGAGTCAGTGTTTAGACAGGATGGGGAGTGCCAAGTGTGAGGAGAGGTCTTTGTTCAGTTGTTGTGGCACACATTCTTGCATGTTATCAGTAGACCAGTGGGTCTTCTGACCATCTGCTAATGTGCCCAAGGGTGTCTGTTCTTTGTTCTTTAGGAATGTGGCCAGCAGCCTGAGTGTCTCTTATGATGTTTCTCTACCCCAGTACTTGGCTGAAAACTGTATCCTGAATCAATATCAATCAGGCTTTAGGCCTGGACACAGTGCCATTTCAGCTACTAAGTTGGTTGTTAATGATATGGTTAAAGCACTGGACGAGAAATATTGTTGTGTGGCGTTGTTTATTGATTTGTCAAAGACATTTGATACAGTCGATCACACCATCTTATTGAAGAAATTGTCCTTGCTTGGATTGGAAAGGGACACTTGCTTGTGGTTTAAGAATGATCTTAGAACACAGGTAGAACACAGGCCATTCTAATAGATGGTATGAAGTCTAGTTTCCAAGTCGTTCAGAAAGGAGTGCCTCAGGGTTCGATTCTGGGTCGCTTGTTATTCACTCTTTATATACAGTATCTCACAAAAGTGAGTACACCCCTTACATTTTTGTAAATATTTGATTATATTGTTTCATGTGACAACACTGAAAAATTGACACCTTGCTACAATGTAAAGTAGTGTGTACAGCTTGTATAGTAAAGTAAAGCTTGTTACAGCTTGTTCAGTAAAGACTCCCCTCTGTCTTTCCGCACTGTTTGTAGATCTTACAGAATGTAAATCCATTTAATGGAGATTCTTGATTAAATATGCTTTTAGTCCAGAAAGAGGCTTAAGGAGATTTTAAGATTTGCATATTTAATAACATTTGACATAACATAGAACTATTTGAATACTCACTTGGATGCCATTATGGTAATTTAGTTGTGTGGTCCACCCGAGATACAGTTGACAAGAGTTGGCAGGATTCAGTTCTATGAATGGAGAAATGTAGCCTAGTTTAATCAAAAACACTTGACATTAGAGAAGGTTCAGACACCACAGAACAAAAACACACAGATGAAAAAAAAAACATTTCCACCGTGTCTCAAAAGACCAGGGACCTCATTTATTAAGCGTCTGTAAAAACAATTCTAAATATGTACTTTCAATGGATCTGAGTATGTGCACAAAAAAAGTCTGATTTATCAAACGATCATACTACCGTTTAAAGCACACCGATAGGAAACCATCATTGATAAATACCACTTGTATTTCAGAGCTCAACCATGGCTATTTACAATTTGACACGCCCCTAATTAACCATGTATGGTTAAACAATCTCTAATTGGGTTAGGGTTAGGGGTCTCTCTCTAATTATATGCTCTATTATCTCAGTGTCTTACGAAGGTAGGTCCACAATATTATAAACATGTTGCAAATTTAACAAATGAAATTACTTTAGCTGATTTATTTTATACTTACATGAACATCTATGACATGGGACAGTTAAGACAAGCTGAATGAATTCACAATGGAAGAAACAATGACATCAAACATTTTGTCAGGATTCTTCTCACAATTTTATCTAGCCATTTTCAGAATTTATTTCCTCAATGTCTTGTTAATGCTTGTTAAATGGTTATCTTATTCCACTGCTTGCAATTGTGCGTACGCATGGTACTGTATTTGCATTGTGTAAATTTACGAACAATCTCAAGCAAACATTCATATTGATGAATGGTTCTCTTGTTCCACCGTTTGCATGGCTTACATACAGATGTGAGTATGCACATTTGATTAATGAAGTCCCAGGACCTCTAGCACCTTGATTTAAAATATTCCAGACCAGAAGCTGGGTCTCGTAGCTGTCCCTGTCCAAGTTCCTCCTGATTGTTGCTGGTCAAGTTGCTGCTTGTTGATTCCTGCTGTCACTGCCCACAGACCACCTGGTTGTCCCTGTCCTGGTCCACCTGGCTGTCCCTGTCCTTTTCCACCTGGTTGTCCCTGTCCTGGTCCACCTGGTTGGCCCTATCCTTGTCCACCTGGTTGGCCCTGTCCTTGTCCACCAGGTTCTCCCTGTCCTGTTCCACCTAGTTGTTCCTGTCCTTGTCCACCTGGTTGTCCCTGTCATTGTCCACCTGGTTATGCAGCTGACTTGGATTCTGTTTAAGGAGTCAAGTTAAAGGCCACTTGCATTTACAGACCTGCTAGTCTTCTGATTATGCAAAAACATTGACGTGGCCCAAAACGTCATGTACTCTTACAATCTTCACCCGGTACAACCAAAAGAGAACTGGCCACACTTCAGAGTCTGGTTCCTCCCCAGGTTTCTTCCTAAGTTTGGACCCTACTAGGCAGTTTTTCCTAGGCACTTTGGGTTTCTGGCTGGGTTTCTGTTAAGGCATTTTATGATTACTGCTGATGTAAAAAGGGCTTTATAATATACATTTGATTGATTGGTTAGAGCAAGGCTGTGAAGCAGTGTTCCCTTGAAAGGCTGACACTTGTCACACATAGGATTGGTGTCATGTAATATACTATGGCGCTAAGCCTTGGAGTAGTGTGGTCTATGTAAGATCTAAAATTAAGAAACAGTTGGTCACAGACTTAGGATCTTGCCACCAGGGTGATGACCATGAATAGGCCTCTCATTTCATTAACAACTTTGATTAGCTGGTTTCATAAATTAATGTTAAAATAGATGTCAATCATTATTTGGATACAATAAAACCAGCAATTTATAAGGCAATGTGTGATAAATCAATGGTCAAATGGTAGGCTGAATGAAATAACATAAATCATACAAAATCAGGTAGACAGGGGTCACAAACCAACAGTTTTTTGTCAATGCATCAGTATTTGAACACTTAGACACCAGAAAAATTTACTTTCAATAGGTTTCAAATATTTTGTACTATGATGGCATGAACAGGGTTTTTACACTCACGGCCTGTGTTCTCTTTCATTCACTCCCATGCATTCTGAGCCAGATTCTGTGGGAACAACATCCCACACCAGTCATATTTGTCTCTGTTTGTTCCGTCACCTATTTTGCACAGATCCAGTATCTAAAAAATTAAATCAAAAGCCAACAAATTTCATAAGGTTGCCTGTTCCTGCAGTCCCTTGTATCCTCTGCACAGGCTTACGAGATTGTTATAGTTTCAGTTTTTTATTGTCCGCTATTCGCGCTGTGGATATGCTTAATTCGCTGAGTCAAGCTGCTGGAGCTGCTGTTGTATAAAGAGTTAACAATACCCAAGCATGCAGATTTAACTGGAAACAGCAGTAAATTACCTACAGAAAAGCCGCAACGGAGAAATCTCAGCTAAGATCACAAACAATCCTGTGTAGATAATGGATTTCTTTCTCTGGGGACCACCAGCATTTCTTTTACAATGTCAGCTTCTCTAAACACATAGAAATGTTTTAAAATAGTGAAATCATAGTCTGTGGCTTTTTTGGGTACTCCCATTACATTAATATACACACCGAAATATGTAAAAGTAGGTAAACCATATTGAAATGAAAGATTTAGTTCTATGGATTGTAGTGACCGACATGGATCAGAATGGCATAGGGAAGATTATGAAAACAGGGAAGATCATCAATTAATAATTAATTATTTATCAGTTAATAATTGACAGCATAAAAAGCTTACATTTATTTGCCATAACTACAGTTGTGCTCAAACGTTTGCATACCCTTGGATAATTGAGAATATATGTACCATTTGCAAAGAAATCATGAGTGAGATGGCAAAACACGTCTTTTATTTCTTATGGAATTCATATTCAACTGTAGGTCATAACAGAATCGCACAATCATTAAACAAAACATGGCAACAAAGAAAAAATGAACTGACCCCTGTTCAAAAGTCTGCATACCCTTAGTTCTTGATACTGTGTATTGCCCCCTTTATCATCAATGACAGCGTGCAGTCTTTTGTAATAGTTGTCTATGAGGCCCCGAATTCTTGCAGGAGGTATAGCTGCCCATTCATCTTGGCAAAATGCCTCCAGGTCATGCAAAGTCTTTGGTCGTCTTGCATGAACCGCACGTTTGAGATCTCCCCAGAGTGGCTTGATGATCTTAAGGTCAGGAGACTGTGATGGCCACTCCAGGACCTTCATCTTTTTCTGCTGTAACAACTGGATGGTCAACTTGGCCTTGTGCTTAGGGTCATTGTCATGTTGGAAAGTCCAAGAGCGTCCCATCCGCAGCTTTCATGCAAATTGTCTGCCAGTATTTTCTGATAACATGCTGCATTCATCTTGGCATCAATTTCACAAGTGCCTTTAGAGCTCACACCCCCAAAACATCAGTGAGCCACCACCATGCTTCACAGTGGGGATGGTATTCTGTTCACTATAAGCCTTGTTGACCCCTCTCCAAACACAGCGCTTATGGTTGTGACCATAAATCTCTATTTTGCTCTCGTCACTCCAAATTACAGTGTGCCAGAAGCTGTGAGGCGTGTCAAGGTGTTGTCGGACATATTGTAACCGGGCTTTTTTGTGGCATTGGCTTCTTTCTGGCAGCTCGACCATGCAGCTCATTTTTGTACAAGTATCGTCGTATTGTGCTCCTTGAAACAACCACACTGTCTTTTTCCAGAGCAGCCTGTATTTCTCCTGAGATTACCTGTGGGTTTTTCTTTGTATCCCGAACAATTCTCCTGGCAGTTTTGGCTGAAATCTTTCTTGGTCTACCTGACCTTGTCTTGGTATCAAGAAATCCCCGAATTTTCCACTTCTTAATAAGTGATTGAACAGTACTGACTGGCATTTGCAAAGCTTTAGATATCTTTGATATCCTTTTCCATCTTTATAAAGTTCCATTACCTCCATTATCTGCTATGCAGATCTTTTTACAGTTCTTTTCTGATCCCAATGGCGCAATATCCAGCCTGCGAAGCGCAAACAGATAAGAGTTAACAAACTCATTGACAATTTATACACAGACACTAATTGCAATTTAAAAAGCCACAGGTGTGGGAAATCCACCTTTAATTGACATTTTCACCTGTGTGTGTCACCTTGTGTGTTTGTAACAATGCTAAACATTCAAGGGTATGTAAACTTTTGATCAGGGCCATTTGGGTGATTTCTGTTATTATTATGATGTAAAAAGGAACCAAACAATTGTGATAATAAATGCCTTCATGTGATCACTATCCATTGATTTTTCAAAATCAATGCCAAAATTTCACAATTTCTGCCAGGGTATGCTTACTCATGAGCACAACTGGAAATAGCTACAGTCAAATTCATAGGAGTAAAATAGGAAGCACTCTTTGAATCAATTGCTAAATAGCAGACATCAATAGTACTTGCGTAACTCCGGTTCTATGAAGGAAGCTTCTCTGCAATCAATGGGACTTTTTCAGACCAGCAGGCATTCCTACTTGGACTGGTGCCATTCCACGGAGTTTCAAACACGCTCCTCTACAGCATTTCTCATGTTTGAGCAGCTGAGACCTGTTATGGAAATTTACTGAACTACTGTAACAACTATGTATGCGTGTGCCGATAGGGTGGAAAATTACTAGATGCTCTGGTGTGTTAGGTGAAGAGGAAAAGTACTGGGGCAATTGTTATGGGGAAATGTTTGATATGAGAAAATGTTGTTCTGTTCATGTGTTGAGACCAGTGCGAATGGCAGTTTCTACAGATAATGAGACAAGGTCTTATCTCATGCCTGACGCCAGAGTGAGGCTGATTAAGAGGAACTCCCACTATGCCAAGTGGCATCAATAGATTCATATTTAAGAAAGTCAACAATTCAATATGCTCTGTCCTGTCCCTTATCATTCTGTTGAATGTAATTCTCTGACCATTCAAATCTCCTCCTCTTTGAATAAAAAAGGCAAGCTGTCTTTATTCAAGAGCATGTCTTCAAAGATGTCATGGCCTTCTCAAAATTACTTGCAAATTCACTGTCTTAGTCTTCCTTTCTTCAGCAGTGGATGCCAGCGCTCAAGAAGAAAAACATATATTTGTTGTTTTTTTCAAAGAAGTGCAACGGCCCCTAACAACTGCCTACGTATAACACACACTCCCTGGCAAGCTTGCTGACAAGTTTGAGGAAAGACAGCAGTAATTGATTACAAAAAGGTGTTTTACCAAGTATTGGCACTGGGGGTAAATACACCTCTAACCAACATATCTTATTTTTAATCCATTGTTAACTAAATCCACTTTCATTGCAGATTGTGACCCAGTTATCCATTGTATCTGTCAATTCAACACAGGTTGAACATTACAGGTTAACTGATACTAATTTGGTTAAGACTCTGGAACTGGTATGAATTACTTGGCTCATGAAAATAATGTTTTTACACGTTACTCCATTAAGGAGGAAATTGTTACACTTAAGTTAAATTGTCCAACGAATAATTGTTAGCAGTAGTATTTAATCAAATGTTTCTCTTCCTGGCTTGTTTCCATCCACTGCAGAGTGACTCCTCCAACTTCTTCCACATTGCATTTATCATTTTCCAGCACAGAGACCTCCGATACTACCTTTAGTTTAAAAACAAGCCCTTCCTTAACATCTGTCTCTGCTCTGGTGAACTCCATGCCCAAGTGGGTTAAGGCAGGGCTGGAAAATAATGGTGGCCACAAAAAAGATTGACACTTTGGGCCCAATTTGGACATTTTCACTTAGGGGTGTACTCACTTTTGTTGCCAGCGGTTTAGACATTAATGGCTGTGTGTTGTGTTATTTTGAGGGGACAGCAAATTTACACTGTTATACAAGCTGTACACTCACTACTTTACATTGTAGCAAAGTGTCATTTCTTCAGTGTTGTCACATGATCAGATATAATCAAATATGTACAAAAATGTGAGGGGTGTACTCACCTTTGTGAGATACTGTATGCAATGGTCTGAAGTGTTTTGGCCCTTCAGGGCCAAAGTTGAATAGCCTTACTTCACATGTTGCATTTTTATTTTTGTTCAGTATAGCAGATGCTCTTATGCAGAGGAACAGTAGCAAGTGCATACATGTTTCTTACCATATGTTCATACAATATCGTTTTGGTTTTTTGATAAACAATGAATACAATTTTCCTCCCCTCCATAATAAAACATGAGTCATTCTCTCCAACCACATGCAGTGGCGCATGTACTGTTTTAGTAATGACTTACAATGATGGAAAATAACCAGTGTCTTTATAGTGCACCTTTGATGCTGTAATAGCTCACTGTGTATGTGACAGATAGTAGATGTCACACATAATGTAGTGAATAATTATTTATAAGTATTTAAATATACTGATGAAAAATATAAACGCAACATGTAAAGACTTGGTCCCATGTTTTAAGTATAGGATCCCAATCTTCCCTATGGACAATAAAATGCTTCTCTGACATGTTGTGGAAATTAGTTTTACATTCATATTAGTGAGAATTTCTCCTTTTATATATGAACTATAATTCACTAAAATCTTTAATATAGTTGCATTGCTATAGCAGAAATCAGGGCCAATCTCTTTTCTGCTTCAAGGCATATATTTAACAGGGGAAGAACTTGACAAGCATTGTCTAGGGTGATTAAATGAAATATATCAGCAGATTTATGATTACAACAATTACCCTTTTCTGTAAAATGATTTAGTAGAAAGGCTACCAATGTAGCCTATAACTAATTCTGCTCCCCGAGCAAGAAATTTCACTACATTCAGGACCATGGGCAGTGTATATCCGTGTCAACAGCAGTGAATAGTTAGGGTTAGTGACTAGTTTATAAAATCAATGTCAGGGAAAGGATCGGCAGCAAATATGTTAATTAAGTAAACATTCTGCTTCTTTTGGAAATACAATCATAATAATACAGGAAATAATATCAACAAACAAGAACCTGTAATAATAAGAAAGCAGATACTCACATCCCAAGGAACCTCCAGAAGTCAAGATGACACCTCCCAGGTGTTCTTATTTATAGCTGACTACAATCATGGAAGGAGGGGCTGATAGTATGTGACCAATCAGAACATCCATGTACAGCTTACAATGTGTGGTGAAGAACCTCTGAGGAAGTCAGCTGATTTCAGAGAAAAAAACTATGTGCAGTTAGATAATGTGTAGAGAATGCAGAGGGATTTCTGTGAAATCACCTAACTAAATGGAGTGACTGGATGGAGTTCAGACAGTGTAAATAAAATGTATCAGGTAACATGTCTCCTAATCCCACGGTTGAATCTAATGTAATGAGTGTGTTTGTAAATGCCAGAGACGTGGTTGTTGCACTCAACAAAACCTTAAGCATCCAGGTACAGTTGTAGGCATAACCGGCATAACACCATTAACAATTGCAAATACACAGTGCCCCTTGATTTTTTTTGCATCTAATCACTCTATAGAGTCTCCTGAACATTTCCTACAATACATTCACTACGGCGTATATAACAGTTTTTGCCGGACCGTGTAAGCGGAGCTGGCTAAGAAGAGCGAATGTCTCTTACTGATTGACTGACTGACCCACCCTTGTTAAATAGCGTAGTGGTTAGAGAAGTGGACTTGTGAACTATAGGTCCTGAGTTCGTATCTCATGTATAGCTGATTACAATCATGGAAGGAGGGGCTGATAGTATTTGACCAATCAGAACATCCATGTACAGATTACAATGTGTGGTGAAGAACCTCTGAGGAAGTCAGCTGATTTCTGGGGGAAAACAACTGTGTAATTAGGTGTGTAGAGAATGCAGAGGGATTTCTGTGAAATCACGTGACAAAATGGAGGGACTAGATGGAGTTCGCGTAAGCGGAACCGGCTAAGAAGAGCGAATGTCTCTTACTGAGTGACTGATTGACTGACTGACCCCCCCTTGTTAAATAGTGTAGTGATTAGAGAAGTGGACTTGTGAACTATAGGTTGCCTCGCAGGCGAAGCAAAGTACGCATTATGAATTATTCCGTATAGATGAAAAATTGCTGGTTATAATCTTCAGTATCTACATTATAGTAAGCCTGACATACAACTGTATACGGTGATATTTTGTGACTGTTTTTGGCATCTTCAGTCTAGCTAGCAATTGCTCAATTCTTATGACTATTCCAGTAAGTTAGTAGATGCTAGTAAAACCTATTACAGGCTAATAAGCTGTTAAAACGTGGCAAAAGCCACAACATAGATACATTTTTGTGGTGGAGGTAAACTCAGTAGGAAACGTTAGTCAGTTTAACACAATGCTTAATGGTGTGTAGCCACTGGGTAAGTGTGTCGTGCCGTGGCGTAAATATCCAAAGGGAGTGAATACTTTAGAAAGCCACTGTGGATCTGTGTGAAAACTGTCAATTATATGGTTAAGTCTGGTTACTTACTTGTGATGGTGAGGAAGAGGAGCTGACCCTCAGAGGAGAAGTTATGAGAGAGAACATAATTGTTATAAACACATCTGTAGTTCCCTTGGTGGGAGTCGTCTGCAGCAGGGAAGAGGAAGACAGCTGAGTGACTGACAGCTGGCTGGGTCTGGGTCTGGGTTCTGTTGGAGCTGGTGAAGGTGAGGAGGAAGGAGCCTCCTGGGTACTGTGGCTGAGTGGTGCAGGTGAGGGTAAAGTTGTAACCCTTGAACACCTCAGGCCGCTGGAGACCCCTCCCATTGAGTCAGTCAGGAAGAAATCAGGGGTGGCTGTAAAAATAAAAGAAATCAAAAAATCATTCGTAAAGTAATTTCCAATAGATACAGAAACTTGCAAAGTCATTCAAACCCCTGACCAAATCTGTCAAATTACAAATCATTTCCAATAGATAAAACGCCTGGCAAATTCATTCAAACCCCTGACCATTTCTGTCATATTACAAGCCCCTCTCATACTCTAATATGCCAGCAATGGATCTCTTCATTCGTCGATGTAGCTCAGCATAAACTATTTCCATTGCAAAATCAGACAATGTTTTACTGTCAGTGTTTTAAACTGACTTTTAAAATCAATTATTATATGGTTAAATTGGTTTTATGTTGGGAAATATTTGGTAGAAAAATCTAAAACGGATTTAAATAGCATTAATCCAATGAATCAGAAGATAAGCATCACTGTAGCCTGAATCAACGATGGTTGACATTCTAAAGACAGTTGAAAGTTGACAGTTTGTTTTAGTCTAATTACAGGTCTTTTCTACTTAGCTCACTGACTTATATTGGAAAACAAAAATTGGAATCTTGAGGTCTTGCTTCCTCTTCCATCTCTGCTCTACACTCCACTGCAGATAGGATTCATGCACTTTGGAATAGACTACACTGCTCAAAATGGAACACCTAAATCACACATAGGTTCTCAATGAACTACATATATTAAAGATCAAAATCTTTACTGTACATTGTTATATTTGTTGAGAATAAAATGATGGTCAATGGAAACCAAAATCACCAACCAATTGAAAGCTGGATTCAAACTCACACCGAAAATAATCAATTGAATTCACAGGCTCTTTCAACTTGCGTGAATTTCATCACGGCAACTAAAAATGTGACTCAGTAGTGTGTATGGCCCCCACATGCCTGTATACACTCCCGACAATATCTGGGTATGCTCCTGATGCGACGGCGGATGGTGTCCTGGGGGATCTCCTTCCAGACCTGGATCAGGGCATCAGTGCCCTGATCTTCTTCGGTACAGGGCATAGCAGTACAGAAGAAACCTTCTATCACCTGCCTGAACGACTACCGCCCTGTAGCACTGACCTCCATCATCATGAAGTGCTTCAAGCGGCTGGTCAGAACCCACATCTGCTCCACCCTTCCTGACACCTTGGACCCCTTTCAATTTGCATCCCGCCCCAACAGATCTACTGACGATGCCATCGCCCTGACGACACACACCGCCCTCTCCCACCTGGAAAAAGGCAACACATACGTGAGGATGCTGTTTGTGAACTACAGCTCAGCATTCAACACTATTGTGCCCGCCAAGATGGTTCCTAAGCTCAGGACCCTGGGACTTAACACCTCCCTCTGAAATTGGATCCTGGAC
>JACXGI010015390.1:0-17515 GCA_016801175.1 Esox masquinongy
AATCAAAAGGTGCTTCAACAAAGTATTAGTTTAAGGGTGTGCACACTTATGCAACCAGGTTATTGTGAGTTTTTTATTTTTCCCCCTCAAAGATTTCAGTTTGTTTTTCAATTGAATTGTTCACGTTATAGGTCACATTAAAGGTGGAAAAAGTTCTGACATGATTTATCTTTGTCTCATTCTTTTACATCACAAGAACGTGGCATTTTAACTGGGGTGTGTAGACTTTATATCCACTGTACATGCATGCACACATTTACACACATGCACATCCCCATGGTACACACATCCATCCCACACACACGAACCCACACCCCATGCATGCACACCAAGCACACACACACACACACACACACACATACACACACATTACCTCCTGGGTACATAATTACCTCAGGCTATCCTGGAAATCTCTCATTCCTGGCTCCAGACCAGGACCTGATTGAAAACAGGCTGCCGATTCGAATGCATCTCTTGGTTAGACCCCCCCTCCCATGGATGTTTCAGAACAATTTCTTCCCACCGTAAACTCCCGGACTTTCCCCCTTTTAAAACCACACAAAATAGGATTTGTCTGTTAGAATGTAACTACATTTGAAAACTGCTTGTCTTTGTCTTGATTGTGGTTTGCGTTTATTTGCTTCAATTGTTTTATTTTTTAAATCTCAGATGCACTGTTCTCAGAAGAAACTTGGCATGAAGGACAGAAGTCTACTCCAAGACATAAATGTCCTTCCCTTGCTGTTACTGCACGTTCTCTTGTGACTAGTCATTACTCTACAGTAATTCAAGGAAATAAGATAAAGCTTTGACTCTAGTGGGTTGCGTTCCTCTTTAGTAGGGTTTACAGTTAGTTATTAGCTCAGATTATAGTGGTTCAAATGTTTGGACCAAAGCAGAGTGGGAACACTAAATAGGTCTTAATGGTTGTCATAATGGGTCTAAATTACAATGGATCATTAACATGATCCCAGTTAAATGCAGCTGACGTCTCAAAAAAACACTGAGTTAACCAATGATTAACATGATTCATTAATACTAAATACTAATGGATAAGATTAACTGTGTTTCTGTGTCCTCTGTTCTAGCCTAATCTTCACAATCATATTCTGGAACGGACACACTCTTCCTCTTCTCTACCTGGTGAGATACCTGAACAACCTCAGTTCTTCGTCTCAGCATCATCTTTTGGTGCTTAATCTGTCTCCGCTCACATTCAGGTCTAATCATGGCTGTTCTCAGTGTGGGTTGGATGAAATGTGTTTCCTTGTGTTCATGCCACCGCGTGTCATCCCACCGACTGAGACTGACTGTGTGGGTCTGTGTGTCTGTTCTTGAAGACTACAGCGTGTCCGGTCCCGGTGTTGGAGTGCGCGCTTCACCCCTGTGCCCATCGGGTGCAGGAGACAACTGCAGTCCGTCGGACGTGTCGTCACCAGCAGGGCGACCTCTATTACGCTCCCAGTCCTTCCACAACACCTCAGGTACTCCACCTCTCCTCTCCCCCCTCCATCTCCGTCACATCTGAAGAGACTTAGCGTTGTTTACTGTTCACTGCACAGAGAGGAGAAAAATCACCGCTGAATACTACGGTTGCTTTCTAAATGGCACCCTATTACCCATAGGCCACTTCTTCTGACAAGGGCCCGGTCACGAATGGTGGACTATTGAGTAGCAGGGTGCCTTTTGGGACATGTCGTCATCCTGGCAGCGAAAGAACACAAACCGGGGCCGACACTGTAGTAAAAAACCCCTCCTCTGGCCCGTTTCTTAGTATTGTCAGGACATTTGCATGGCGCCGGCTAACCTTCCCTGCACCTCAAAGCCCAGGTCTGTGCCTGCCTGGTGCTAAACCGGCCTTGCCCCAGGGCCTCTCGGGTAATTACCTCACCTGAAGGACGCTTGTTGCCTCTTTTTCGAGATGTGAATGCTCTCACTGTATAGCATACCCAGCCCGGCGCACCTACAGTATGAAACTCTGCGACGTGTTTGCCCGCACACACACGTATCCTCATCACAAAACCATGCACCGAGTCACCCCTCCCACACCCCTGTAAGACACGTCCTTGTAAGACAGGCTTATTGGAAGCAAATTAAAAACACAACCCTCCCCCACCTATTAGTTCTGAACTCCGTTGGCTCCATTATCTCCGGCAGCCTGGGGACCCATACTACTGCTGTTTTTCTGCGTTCCAGGTCTAAATCACTCCCTGATTGCAGGGCTACAATGAAAGCCAGCAGTACTCTGGTTCCCAAGGCCTGGTGTTGAGAACCAGCACTCTGCCGGACATATCAACAGCCCAGTGAGATTTCTTAATGCTTGCTAGCCTGCAGCCTCATTTCTGGACTTTTGCCCAAACTGTTTCCATCTGCATTTAACATGTGACCGGATGGTTTTCTTCAGTGTCACATTGGTTCATGACTGTGGGAGCCATTGTTGAATTACATGTCACATCAGTGGATTCGGTGGTGTAGCGGAGTTCGCTCTAGTCCCTAAGGAGATTTATCTACCCGAGCTAAAGTCTCCGTTTGAGTCTTCCCAAACTGACTAAAGACTGGTAAAAAATACACACGTTTTCAACTTCCGTCTCACTTGAAATGTTTAAACTAGTCCTTCCTCACTACATTAACGTTCTGATCTCAACCAAATCCGCGTCCATGGCCCAAATGGCGTCCTATCCTTTATGTAGTGCACTTCATTTTGACGAATAGGACGCCATTGAGAAATCACCCATAACCGGATATGTCTCCATGTACCACCGACCGCTCTGGCTATCACCAGTTATGCAATGACGTCATCATCACAGCTCTCTCGTAAACAGGGCTTTTGTAATACTAAACCCAGCCGTTCGCCATGGAAACCATCTTTACACCACACAAAAGGGATTTTATGTTCCTGCCGTCTGATGTCAGTTGGCAGGGACGATTGAAGGACCAACAAGACAACATTTCCCACTGTTTTATAACCAAGGGGTTCTGCTCAAGTAGATATCTAATGAGAGTATGTGTGAGGACTCAGTAAAATCACCATAGAGACCTTGTTCTTTTACATAAACAGTGTTTCTAGTTGTATTCCTACCAAGGTGTGTCTAGCAATCAGCCGCCACATGTGAAGTTCCCTCTCAGGAAATATGTTATTTGAGTTTGGTTGGGGTTAAACAGTTTTAGTTGTTGCTCCAAAGCGAGACATTAGATAGACCACTTGGTTACAGTTGCCCAGCAGGTCTCACTGAGGAATGTTCCTTTTCTAGTTTTCTGTTTATACAATTTTTTTTAAATTACTTTCGGATCCCCGTGATAGAATATTCTGATTGGGCCAACACTGAGGGAGAGGGTGTGGCCTGTGGCTGTCAAATGTATTGCCATGGCCTCTATATAAATGCTGAAGGACCCTGATCTGAAACATTAGTGCGGCAACACAAATTAGCTTTGTTCTTTTTTTGAATCCCCATATTTTTCCTGTCAAAGAAGTTAGTCCACAGAAAATGTGTCAAATAACAAAACACAAACGCATTTATAGGTCAGAACAGTCTCACAAAACGACCTAAAACAACCTGTGTAGATTGTGTGTGTGTATCAAGGTGTGTTACACTGAGTGTGTGTTTCTCTCTTAACAGTCCTTGTCATGCCAAGACATGTTGTTTTAACAGTCGTTTAAAGGTCATTTTGTTTTTTCTTGAATAATTTAGTATGGATGGGAGTTCCATGTGATGTCAACCCTCAAACGAAACAGAGAAGCATGCATGATGTTGCTAATTCAAGCTCTGCGTGTGGAGTCGAGGTCCTTTTGTAAAAGAGTGCTGTCTTATTGTCTTCTGGCAATAACAACTAACGTGTTCTTCTGTTGTGTTTCTTCCAGGCCCTCCTCACTATCACCACTATCAGCCCCACCCACCCTCCATGTACTCTCCAGAACACCCCCACCTGCAACAACATCAGCAGCTCTACCATATGTCCCCCTACATGGGCCACACACACTTCCCCTTCCCCTACCCAGTGAACCCTGGCTCCCCCAAGCCAGCGGTGGCCCACCCTCCCCTGACGCGTGTCGCCAGCAACACCGCGTTCCCCTCGGTCTCCTCCCCAGGCCCGGCCTCCCCCGGTGGCCCCCTTTCTGACGCCCCGAGCACCACTGAGTACAGTGGTGAGGGGAACCCCCTGACCCCCCCGGCGCAGCTCCAGCAGCACCACAACATGTGGCCCACCCACACACAGCCTCTGTTCTCCCTGGCCAGCGTGATCTCCATGGCCATGAGCATGGCCCAATCCTTCATACCAGCCAGCAGCCTGGCGAACCAGGGCATACCCCCCCTGGCAGGCTTCCACCCCCAGCTAGCCCACCCCCAGTCCGGCTACCCATCTGGCTACTCTCCCCACTACCAGACAGCCCCAGTGGAGGTCAACTACAGCCAGGGCGGGATGCCCGACCAAGGGCGGCAGCACAGTGTCTACCAGGGCCCAGACACTCCCCCACAGCTGTGGATGGAAGGTTCTGGGTCTGTAGGCTCTCAAAATGGGCCTCCCGGCTGGCAGAATAACCACGTATCTCCCTCTACAATGGGAAACGACAGCCAGAAAAGAAACCCACAGATGGTTTCACAGCAAACAGCGTCCTCCAGCCCCCTGAGTCATTTACATAACAGTTCCCAGGGATGCTACATGGTTCCTCAGGACCAGTCGGATGTGTCCAACTCTGCGTCTGGCTCTGACCTGTCCGTCTCTCCCCCAGACAGCCCAGAGAACTCCGTAAGGAATCAACCAGCACATAAATAACTATGATAGTGACACGTACTGTCATTCTGGCAGAATATGTTTGTTTACTGAAACATACCGTAGCTGACGTTAGCACGTCGCAAGCCTAGCTTACTGGAAATGTTTTATCAACGTAATTTCAAATTATTGTGTGAAGAGAAAAAAATTAAATAAACCTTCTTTTTTCCCAAGTTATTATCGTTCAGCTCAACCACATCAATGTCAAGACCTATGGTGCCCGGGATAAAGGCCAGCGCTCCCAAACCCAGAGTGTCCTCCAGTTACAGAGGTAAGACCCTTAAGGACTTTCCACTTCTAGTCTGTTGGCGGTAGTGTAGGTTTTATATTTATAAACTGGGTGGTTTGAATCCTGAATGCTAATTGCCTGGTAACCGTGAAATGACATCACATCACTGCTCTACTAGCCTTGATAACTGGTTTATAAGCGTAATAAGGCATTTCGGGGGGTTGTGGAATATACCACGGTGTCCAGGGGTCCAACCAGAAATACAGCATATGTTAATATAAATAATAATACAAAATGCATGATAATATACATGACATCATGACCTATTGTGTAATAGGGCTTCATAAGCACAATAATAAAACGCAATAATAAAATACCCAAGTACTGAATAATAATATACAGAATGCATTGAAAAATAACATGTGGTATGTATGTCTTTTCAATAGAAGCTCTCTTTTGATGGTGGGAAATGAGGGGTGTCGCGTGACATATGGGGCTTTTGTTAGCACACAAATAAATGCGCAGTATTTAGACACAGAGTATGCAGACACACCAACCCCAGACACACAAACACTCGACGAGGGCGGCCATTTGTTTGTTGTGCAAATTTGTGCTATGTTGTACTCAGCCTAAATAAGACTTAATTAAAGTCGGCCCTTCCCTTTGTTTACAGTTCTGTATTCAGTTTTTACTTGTCCACATTGAATGTTTGTGACATTTGCTGCGTTTACAAAAGCAACACAATTATATTTATTTCCCACTAATTTGTCTATAAACCGATAGCATCATGTTTTTTCACATCAGATTTTATTCAGAGCTCATCTCATTAATATAAGTTTGTGACAGAAAGATCAGATTTGGGCTGTCGGTGTAAATACAGCCAATATTACCTCCTAGCGAAGCGCCTGGAGATCTGTTGCACAACCACGTCTGGCAGAAATGTTCCATTGAATTAAACCAATACATAGCTGTGACTATTGCCCCTCCTACCAGTATTGACCAATAAGATGCTTTGGCCAGCAGAACCGACCAACCAGAAGGCTTCCAAGCTCATTACAGGCCTCTCCTCCCACATCCTCCTTACCTGTCTATGTTTACACCAACCCTCTCGGCCCCAGTGCCTGAGCAACTCAGCCCACTCTGAACACACAAAACAGGCTCTGTTTGAGCAGGCACAGCCAGGCTCCCATTAAACAGAGAAAAGCAACTTTTCAAGCCAGTAGAGTAGATGGACCCGTTTAGTGGCAGACCTTAAGCTAAATCCTTCTCTTATTGCCTCACCACAGCTAGGCTTGGCCAGTATTTACAGTGGAGTGTGTAGCAGTCAGATTGATTTTCCAGCAGAAAGTTGCGTAACTAAATCATTACTTAATTCAAAATGTGTGAATAGGAGTCAACATTAATAACAAATAAAATGAAACCATTATAGTTTGTGATCATTCATTATTTTTTTATTATCACTGTATTGATGTTGATCCCCGCCTGCTGCTGTCCATAGATCCCCCGCCTGCTGCTGTCACAGTGGGACGTTTCCAGGTAACTCCGAGTTTGGATATCCCTGTGCCTGCTCCACCGGGAGGACAGGGTTCTAACCCCGCTGGGCCCAAGTCAGTAGGCACCAGCACCTCTGGACCCCCCAGATCCAAAACCGTAGGCAGCTCCACCCCCTCAGACAGCAGCACAGAGGAGCAGGAGCATGGAGCATCCGAGAGCAGCTTGAACACATCCCTCACCCTCTCCCCCCCTCACCGGCACCTCCCGGTGGGGGAGGACCGGGAGCCCCCGGTAGGGTGGGCTAGAACCGATGAGCAGCCGCGTGAAAAAGCACGGGAGAAAGACGAAGAGGGAGAACAAGACGAGGAGGAAGAGAAAAAGGAAGAGCACAGAGTGAGGAAGAGGAGGAGGAGAACGTGTAGCCTCAGCCTGATGGGCACGTCTGCTGACAGCGGCCTGTCTGTCACGGCAGTGGACTCTGAGGGGCGTGGCCTGTGGGAGGGAGGAGCAGGGAGCCCCGCCTACAACTCAACCCTGCACCACCTGTGGCTGAGCTACAGCCGGAACTTCACCTGCATGAGCAGTGATGACTCGGAGAGTGAGGATGAGGACGTGTGGGAGGAGCTACAGCAGATGCGGGAGAAGTGAGTTTAGTGTGACTGCAGCCGTTTTGTTTAATTTCGACTTTTCCTTTTTATTACTTCTCCTCTTAACTATGTCAAAGCGCCTAAAACGTATTTTTCCTCATCTGTCCTTAGTAAATACATACGAGGTCATGTTTCTCCTCATCTGTCCTTAGTAAATACATGCGAGGTCATGTTTCTCCTTATTAAAAACATGCAAGGTCATGTTTCTCCTCATCTGTCCTTAGTAAATACATACGAGGTCATGTTTCTCCTCATCTATCCTTAGTAAATACATGCGAGGTCATGTTTCTCCTCATCTGTCCTTAGTAAATACATACAAGGTCATGTTTCTCCTCATCTGTCCTTAGTAAATACATACAAGGTCATGTTTCTTGTCCCTCTCAGGCACTTGGCGGAGGTGCAGCGTCTCCAGGCGACCCAGAAGCGGGAGATTGAGGAGCTGTATGAGAGGGTGGGGAAGGCTCCGCCTGCGGGGATCGTCTCTCCTGCCGTTATGCTGTCCAGTCGCCAGCGCCGCCTGTCCAAGGAGAGGAGTTACCTGTCCTCCTCCCGCAGAAACAGCCTGCAACGCCTGGAAATTCTCTCCCTCCAAAGTGTCATCAGGAGGAACTCTCTGAGCGGCAGCAGCTCTCAGGAGAAGCCCTCTAAAGGGGTGACTTTTGCTTCCGACGTCAGTAGAATGGTGGGTTATCACCTTGTCTTCATGGTGGCTAAGTCCCTATGTACCCACTTGTTAGAAGTAGGCTTTTTGTCATTTAGCAGACACTCTCATTCAGAGCGACTTACAGTTAGTCCATTCATTGACATGTAGCCCAGTGGGACAACTGCACAGCCCAGTAATAGTAAGTACACTCAGCAGAGTAGCTATCAGCAAAGTCAGCACAAGATAGAAGAAATCAATGAGATATTTTTAATCTTAGCTTCAGACATGGCAGTCATTATGGGTGAGCGCATTATGTTAATATTTGCAGCTGACTGCATAATTTTACTTAACGGTACGTTCTAAATAGCATGTGGTATATTTAGTGCACAGAATTCAGTTTGAGGCAAAGGACATTTAACTCCTGTGTACAGATGTCTTGTACGTATTCTGCTGTCAAAAATAGTTTGACTGGAAAACTGGATGCAAAATGTTCCATTCCTCTCAGTACTGAAGAGATATATAACCACTGCATGTTTTTTCTGTCACCAGTAAGAATCTCTAGCCAAGTATGCTGTAGAATACCTGGACTACCTCATCTTAAGTGACTGCAGTGATCAAGCCCATCCTGCTGGAGGAAGTCACTAACCCACAGTAATGAAGGGACAACTAATGAATGATATACCTCAAAGGGGACAACAGGAACTCTGTCATCCGCTGTCAGTCCCTCCCCCAACAAAACACTTCCAGATACAGTGGTGAAATGAAATACGAGCCCTGTTTTAGGATGCCACCAAATCAAGAATGTGAGGACAGTGTTCCAACTGAGGTCAAAGCCTAAAAGAGTTAACGATAAGTAGCGCACCCAACTATCTTTCCCCATACTATGCAATTCTGGAGAAATGTGGGTTGGCTATACATAAAGAAAAGCCCACAAGGATCAATAGCCCTGCCTTTGGTATCTTAAGTAAAAAGCTGGTAATAACTTGCAGAAGATACAATAGAGATTTGAGGGGCAGTTTATCAATCTTTTTTTCTTTATCATTGCAAACACCGTATTGAGAGAAAGCTCAGTAACTATCACCGACGGCTCTCCAAAAACAGCGCTCAAGGTTTTTCACTCACTTTGCAGGTTGGACTGTCTGTTTGCCAGCTCGCTACTGCCCTCTACGTTCTGACTATGGTAATCCATATATTTTACTATAGGTCTGCCTGTTTTTAAATGTAAAATTAGTGATGCAATATTTGTGATTAATTCAAAACTATTATGCTGGAAACATAAAAACATGTAGAAAGACATTGTTTAAAATTAGGCATTAAGTACAACATAAGTACCTTTACCATGCTGAACAATATAGTATTGGCAGAAACATAATTTAGATTTCAGTCTTCATATAACATTATGTAGTAAAATTAAGATTAAAAGGTTATGCAGTATTGGAATTTGGATACAACCCTGCTATATATGAAGGAAACCTAAGATTTAACCTACTCCTTAATCCACTGAAAGTATTGCCAAATCAGCCACACTGATTTTCTGAAAAAATAAGTGTTAACTGTTACAAACGTCTCCAGACTTTTCAGCTGATATTAGAATTTCAACAAAAATAAACAAAAATATATAGGTCTAGACTACTGAGTCTCTACTAGTTCTCACTATTACTGTAGATTTGTAAATATGAAATAATGCATTTAGAAATTAAATTACATTTTCAAAACCTATATTTCTTGCGCGCGCACACACACACACACACACACATGCAATGTGTAATAATTCATGCACCCTCTGCACTTTAGTAAATGTTACTTCAGTAGTCACTCATTTACTTTACAGTAAATACAATAGCATATTTCTATGCACAGGTAGTGGAGTGTACAACTACCATAACAATGGAACTGTGAGCCTATATTAGCCATTGCCTTAAATATACACACTGAATTGTACTGCAGATGACACATCTAAGATTTCCACAAATGTATATATTTCTAGGAAAAAACATTTTTGAATATATGAATGTACCAAATGTATGATTGTTGGCCGATTGCATTGCTTCCAAAGGCAAAGCTCCTGTCCTGCCATGCTCAATCTGTGCCTTTCCCTTGCAATGTCTTATTTTATACTTAGTAGGTTTGCCGGCTACATTATGTTCTGTAAATTATATTTTGACATATGTAATAAATACAGTTAGAATTATGATTGTGTTCTCTGCTTCTGTGATATTGTAGCAATATGAGTACATTTCTGAGACTTAAACTACATGAAACATAACAATGACCATAACATGTAATTTATTTTCTTATAAAAAACAAATGCATATTATTATAATTTTAACTCCTTTAACAATGTAAATTTTTTGTAATGTAGTATGTATTTGTTTATCTAATGGCCCCATTAATATCAAGGCCACTGTATAATTAACATAATTTAAATACTATTTTTTATAGATTGATTAGAAAAAAAGGTATGATTCTGATGTGGGAAACTACAAAATTTACACAAAGAGAATAAGGAAACGTTCATTATATCACTTAACAGGAAATGTCTCTCCTGTTTCAATTGCTTTGGTGCATAATGAACATGTTCCAGGTGTCCTGTAATGGGAAGGGGTTATCGGGGGCAGTAGTTCATGATTTTTATTGACAAACATGTTCAATCACATTGAAGAGCAATACAACGACACCAAGCCTACATGTCCAGGTCAAAATGGGGTCCATGTCTGTCTTTTGAAAGTTGGAAGTGGCTAACAGTTGGGAAATGTTGTAGCTCCAGCATTTGTCAGCATTAGTCCCCGCCTGTTAGTGCAGGTAGACCAGGTGGCACACCACATAGTCTCATCTGAGATCAGTCCAACTGATCATCATGTTAGTTGGCACCGGTCTTTGATGCCCCCATCCTCGCGACCTTGGCCTGGTCATCCAGCTCATCCATGATCTTCTCCTGTGACACCGAGTAAAACGTGTAGCCATCTAGGAGTAGCAGTCAAAGCAAATGTGCAAATGCAGGAAATGTGCTGGCTAACTGTATTCATCAAGCTTAGCTAAGTACATAAGCACCATGACGTACGTTCAAGATCATTAAATACACTTATGGCAGACATGTTTCACACCCAACATCAGCAATAATTGCAACCGCTTTCAATAGTGACCTGCAGTCAGAGCGCGCTATGGGGTTCTATTTATTAACTCTCAAGTAGCTAATTAACGTCTCATGTAGCTCGCTAGATAATACAGTTCAAGACACAACAAGACTAATTAAAAACGTAGTAAATGTTGTTCATTACCACAACATGCGTTCAATTAAAAATCTACGAAAGAACAAATGTAAATGTCTAAAGTGACTTTCAACAGCTAATTAATTCATACATTCAATGGCTGTCATGCCGGTTAGTACTAGTTATTGAGTTAGGTAATTGTAACACAGTACGTTACGTCCTTAACCTTGTGTGGACGTGCTTTGGCAAGGATACAAATTCCCATTACAATAGCTCCAATAGCAAGTCCTGTTGCAATATTACGGCCTCTTAGTTTCTGCGATTTCTTCTTCCATTGCGCCAGTTCCACTTGTCTGATAAAGTACAACTCATCCCTTGTAAGGTCTTCACTTTTTGGGTCTATCCTCTTTGCAAATGGGACTTCAGGATCCGCCGTCGGTTTACGGTCAGCCATTTTCGCTACAAAATGTAAATTGTCTGCTTGTTCAACACTCTAAATGGTCCCCCAGACGCTTCCGGTTCCCACTTGAAAAGTCTTCCTGTTTGTACGTTTGTGGAGATGTCAGTGTGGAATTTACGCCATCTCATGGGAATATTAAGTACTGCATTAAAGAAATCAGCGTGAGAATATCAGGGCGTTTTTATACTGACCTTTTCATCTTCATTTGAAATTCGTATTTGTGCTGCACAACAGCAAGCTAAAAACGTTCTTCTGACTTTAGCTATGGCGAAAAATATTATATTCTCTCAAAGACAACGCAAAAACCTTATATTTGGGCAAGCTTCTTTTGATATCTTATCAGACTTTCTCAAACATCTCAACATCAGAAACAAAGATAAACTTAGCAATTTATCGAGGTACAGTGGGGATTTTAAAGATAAAAGATTGATTGGTAAGTATTTAGCTAGCTAAGTAAACGTTAGTTGCTTGCTTGCTTACCTACTGTAACTGTTGCAGGCAATTTTTTAACTGTCTGCTAGATAAGCACGGATAACCTGGTTGGTAACGGCCAGCATTGACGTTAACCGCCCTTTTTTATTTAACTTCCTCCACGTCCTGATATTGCAGGACATTCTTATTCTTGTGGCCTGTCCCAGTCAAGGGCCGTTTTTTGATGTTATATGATCGAATAACTGCTATTTAATAGAAAGGAATAGGCTACGTGTTATAATTGGGTCAATTTTTTTAACATGATATACAAATAGTTATGATATGATAGTTGTATACGAACGTTTTGGCACCCTTGGCAAATTATGTTTTCTTGTTTTTCAAAGTGAACAGTGAACAAAAACGTCACATATTTCTGCAAATTTAAATGCAGTTTGCTGAATTAACCGACTGAAAAAAAATTGTACATGTGGCAATTGTAAATGTTTGGGCACCTTATCAGTTAGTATTTACTAACACCCCCTTATAGCAGAAATCACAGCTTCCAAACCTTTGTGTAGTCTTCCTATTCTTTAAGATTTTTTTCTGGGTATCTTTCCTAGCATTTTGTGACAATTGCTCATGAAAAGGGCTTTCTAAGAGAGGGTTGATTTGATGTTGGCAATGATTTCAACAGAATGCATTTTCCTGGCAACTGAAGAATTGAGACTTGACCCCTTAGTTGGATATCATGCTGCTGAGTTACTCGAAAGGTAGGATTGGAATGATCAATTATATGCCAATGTTAGTACAACCAATTCATTATTTTCTGACTTTCCTCACAGGTTTATGATTAAGCACCTGGAGGATCTCTGTTCAACCCCACACACATCGGCCAGTGCAGCAGCTGCCCAAACGGAAAACTATGAGGACGTTGTTTATGAGAAACTGAGAGACAAGTTCCCTCTCATTCTCCTCTCTTGTGTGCAGCTAGCAAGCAAACTGTCTTTGCACAGCTCTGTGAGTATTGGGATTGTTGTTATTATAATGGGATTCTGTATAGGTCCACGTTGGTACCCCCATTTGTAACATAGCTGTGATGTTTCTCATCCTTTATTTCACCAGGTGGTTGATAACAAAACAGCAGTGCAGTTTCTACACTCGATGGGCCACAGCGTGTCCAAGCAAACTGTCATGGACTCAGAACTGATGATCTTGAAAGCACTTGACTTCGAGCTAAATGCCCCCAACCCTCTGACTTATGTGGAGATACTACTGGAGGTGCTTGGTAAGTCTGTCACAATATGTATGATATCCAATAGTCCATAGTTATTTACCGCCAATAACACATATTGCTCAATACAATCCAATTAAAAAAGGCTTGAACGCAGCAATTAGCAGTTGAAGCCCATAAAGAAAACGATTGGTCCCAGAAAACAATGGGTTGGGCCGGGTCACACGTGGGTAAAGCAAAATTCAGAACTTTCGTCACTGGGTTTGATTAGTTGGAGATTGGTTTGAGAGGATCCGGTTACTTAATTTTTCACCCCTCATCTTGACATCACCGAAACTACTGCAATGTGGTCCCTGACTGAATAATTTCTAGAATGATAGTGCAGCGGAAGGTTTCAGTTTCTCTTGCCATACAATAGGTGCCTCACCCCTAAACAAACAGGTAATGGCTGAATTCTATTCATTTCTGAGTCAGAAAATTGAGCAACTGCAGATGGCACCTATGGTACAGTAAAATGCTTCTTGGTGTTACTTGGTGTTAAGTCCGCTTCAGATTGAGGGCTGAGCTGTCAGTTTGGCTGAATCATTTAAATCCTTGGGGCCATGATTTACCACCATCACAGGTGGGAGGAAAACATCCACCAAGGGCTAACCTGTACATGTACCACTTGTGGCGGCGAAATTAAGAAATCTCCCAGGCTGTCTTGACCCTGCTCTACACATCCATTGGAGTGTCTATTCTTACCACGTCCAACACATCCGCAGAAAGAATCATCCTGCTTCAGTTTCACTCCGGTAGCACTCTGCTGTTATGCAGATCATTTTGGTTGCCTTCATCATCCTATACATCTGCTGCGTGCTTTGAAGCCTACTTCAAAACCAAATAGTAGTTTACCTAATTTGATGAGATGTTTTTTAAAATATGTTTTGAAACCCAGACATTAACGGAGCGGTATGGAGCAGCATTTTTGGAATTTCCTGTGAGAATATGAACAGTTAAGTGATTTTTTTGCTGAGCAGGAACATGGTCATTAAACTCTGGGAGCAGTGTGCCTCTGTGAGTGGGATTTCTGACAGCTCATCTGCTCACATACTCCAATGCTCACCACCTGCTGTATATAATTGCATACCTTGCATTGATTTTGTGTATTCTGTCCCTATGTGCTGTTTACTGCTAGCAGTGTCATTATACCTGGTAAAATGTTGGGTTTGTGTTAAAGTACAAATAAAAGGGAATCTGATACTGGTATGAAACTGATGACTTAGTCACTACCCATCCCATCCTACAGGGCACAATGACTCTTCTGTTCCCCTGGAACACCTGCATCAACTATGCAGTCGTGTGCTTCAGTTTATCTGCCTTGAGAGGAAGGCCATCTATGACTCCCTGCTGGTGGCCACCACTGGCTGCCTGAGTCCGTCAGAGGAACAGAGGTAGGTAGCGTCCTAAATTACCATTTTTTTATGAGTAATTGACCAATCGGTGGCAAAATGTTTTATACAATATATTATTCCATTTTGATAATATCGTGATATACTTTTTTTGTTAGGTCTACTTGCACCAAGCTGAGTTATTTCAAAGTTGATTGTATCATGTGCTTTTACAAGTACTTGTCAAACAATGTTCAAAATGTACACGTTTAAAGCAGATATTTTGGTTCTTCTAATAAAGTATGTACCCTGAAGACCAAGGTTGTGGTGACCTGAACATTGATGAAAATGCTTCTGCTAGATATCTGTTAATCTAATCTAGCAATAACTTGCTGTACAATAACATTGTTTAGTATAGGAACATATATACCTTTAAAGTAATTGCTATGAGATATTGTCACCCTAAGTGCACCTGATTGACTCTTCTGGCTGAAAAAGTTGCCACTCCTGAAACAAGCCACTTTTCCAGTTCCCCAGATAGCAGTTTCTTGTCTTTGTTGCTTGCCATCTGACCTTTCAGAATCATAACAACACACAGCGTTCACCATTTTCATGTCATTGTCAGGTAACTCTTTTCTAGTGCCAAACAAGCGCACTACTTTAACCAAGTTTATTGACAGCAGTTGTCAAATGGGCAGGTCACATGTGTAAAGTATAGTCATCAGGAAGTCATAATGTGTCTTCTTTGAAAACCAACAGAAATTCCTTTGTGTCAGTGACTGAAGACTGCATGCTTCTTGGTGTTGGTGTCATTGCAGTAGGCGCATACATCCTCAATGTCTTCAACTGGGAACTGGTGAATTACCTAATACATCCTTTTTGTAATCTGTCTGTTTTTTGTTTTTGGCAACTTTTATATCTTCTTCACTTTACAGCTATATGTTGCAGTTTGCTAAGTTAAAACCAATAGTATTTTTTTTTACCACAGTGCAGGCTTGAACAGTGAACTGGTAACGATCCAACTGTTGTTCACCAGGTAGTGGAGGAGCTCAGTCACATCGCCGGGATCTCAGTGAAGAGCATCAGTGATTTCACACATGTTACCCTCCTGCACATTACCCAGAACAACTCTCCCACGTTTGCTGCAACTTGAGCCCAGTCCAAACCACACATTTTATTTATGCCTGTTTTTTTGCTTTACAATGTTTTTTGCATCGTAAATTTGCTTTACAATGAGCAATGTTTTCTCAGCTACAGGTTACATGAAGTTATGAAAAACAGAAAGCCATTGAGAAAGAGAGTACAGTAAAACAGCATTTGTATGTAATAACATTGAAAGGTTCACACCAAACATTGAATTAAAAAAAAAAAACCTGAGTTTGATGTTGTAGTTAATTTCTTTAAGAATCTGTCACCGAAGTATTGGATGGATGTGATGGAATCTTTTTCTTGGTTTACTGCTTTAACAAATATAATTTAAAGAGCATTCTTCCATGTTTTAATTAATTTATGTTAAATATCACAATGTGCAATATAAAACGGAATCTGCTGTTCAACTACTGATGTAGAAATGTAATAGATAGAAATACATTTATTTAATTTAAATAGTTAGCAATAAACATATTGTCTGCTTCACGCACCACCTCTTTATGAAGGCTTTTGTATTTCTCTTCTGTCCGAGTGGTACCATAGAAAAAGGTGGACCGTATCAAGGATTAAACACTTTATTATATAATCAACAATCACTTCACCCAGGATTTAAAAAGAGGGAGAGAGGGGCAAAGGTATCAAGTGGGTTGGTCCCTCCCAGTCTGGTAGCCATCTAAGATACAAAAACAATATTCACTTTCATTCTACCCATACTAGAGCACATAATCATGAATGTACCAGTTAATTATCCTGCATTATTTAAAGGTAGCATTATGAGCCGTCTTGTTTTAAAGTCCTCACATACAGTGGATATAAAAAGTCTACACACCCCTGTTAAAATGCCAGGTTTTTGTGAAGTAAAAGAATGAGACAAAGATAAATCATGTCAGAACTTTTTCCACTTTTAAAGTGACCTATAATGTGAACAATTCAATTGAAAAACAAACTGACATCTTCGAGGGGGAAAAATGAAAAATAAAAACCTTACAATAACCTGGTTGCATAAGTGTGCACACCCTCTTATAACTGGGGATGTGGCTGTGTTCAGAATTAACCAATCACATTCAAACTCATGTTAAATAGAAGTCATTACACACCTGCCATCATTTAAAGTAACTCTGATTAATCACAAATAAAGTTCAGCTGTTCTAATAGGATTTTCCTGACATTTTCTTAGTTGCATCTCAGAGCAAAAGCCATGGTTCGCAGAGAGCTTCCAAAGCATCAGAGGGATCTCATTGTTGAAAGATATCAGTCAGGGGAAGGGTACAAAAGAATTTCCAAAGCATTAGATATACCATGGAACACAGTGAAGACAGTCATCATCAAGTGGAGAAAATATGGCACAACAGAGACATTACCAAGAACTGGACATCCCTCCAAAATTGATGAAAAGATGAGAAGAAAACTGGTCAGGGAGGCTTCCAAGAGGCCTACAGCAACATTAAAGGAACTGTAGGAATTTCTGGCAAGTACTGGCTGTGTGCTACATGTGACAACAATCTCCAGTATTCTTCATATGAATGGGCTGTGGGGTAGGGTGGTAAGACAGAAGCCTTTTCTTACAAAGAAAAACATCCAAGCCCGGCTGGAGTTTGCAAAAACAAGCATCAAGTCTCCCAAAAGCACGTGGGAAAATGTGTTATGGTCTGATGAAACCAAGGTTGAACTTTTTGGCCATAATTCCAAAAGTTATGTTTGGAGCAAAAACAACACTGCACATCACCTAAAGAACACCATACCCACAGTGAAGCATGGTGGTGGCAGCATCATGCTTTGGGGCTGTTTTTCTTCAGCTGGAACCGGGGCCTTAGTCAGGGTGGAGGGAATTATGAACAGTTCCAAATACCAGGCAATTTTGGCACAAAACCTTCAGGCGTCCGTTAGAAAGCTGAAGATGAA
>JACXGI010015391.1:0-12214 GCA_016801175.1 Esox masquinongy
ACACACACACACACACACACACACACACACACACACACACACACACACTATATCTAACACACACTTGCCCGCAGAGCAATATCTCTCTTCAAATTTCTCCCTCTCTTTCCTGTCTTTCAATTGCTTTCTCACTCTCTGTCAATCTTTCTCCTGTCTCCCTCTTTCAATCTCTCTTTGTCTCCCTCCTTCTCGTCCTCCTCTATCTCTCTCTCTCTCTTCATCTTCTTTTCCCTCTCTATACATGGGTCAGTGTCCTCTTGGTTAAGTGGACTCTGACTGGGGGGATTGACAGACCAATGCTAACACACGCACACACACACAGTTCTAAGGTCATTTATTGTGTGTTCCCCTGGCCAGTCAGGAATAGCAGGGAGCCTATCAGAGGGCAGGCGTGGGAAAGAGGACATCCATATCAAAACATTTCTCCTGATCCTTTCCTCATCTTTTCTCACTTCCAGTATGTTCTCGCTTGTTGATTCCTTTCTTCATCTTTTTTATGTCAGAGCCAATCGACCTGATCTTTTCCTTGCTCCATCTCTTTCTCCCCGCTTCTCTCTCCATCTCCTCGTTCTCTCATTCATTTGGTGTGATATATCCCTCTCTCTCAGTGCGTTAGTTTGTCCTGAGGATATGCATCCACGCAGGGCACCAGGTTCATGCAACACAGAAAAACACCAGCGGAGAGTTTATCTGATGGCTTACAACAGGAGTCCTACTTCTTTGTGCGTCCACACTTGTTGTAGTTACGTAAATGTCTGTTTATATCTGTCCACAACCGCCCCACACAAACAGACTGAACGTAGACCACTGAGCAGTCACAGACAGGCAATTATTAACAGTAGATACAAATACAGACCAGTCATTCTAATGCAAAGGTGTCTCAGTAGATGCAACCGGACAAATATTTTGTAATGATCCAACAAAAATCACCTCATTACATTTCAACAACTAAAACTACATTGTGTAGCATTTAAATGTAATTAACTAACCGAAACAAGAAAACAAAGCCACTGATTGGTGTATCGGCTGTCACGAACAAGGCAAGCTTCTGAATTCATTTTCATTCAACACATGTAACCAGGCTCGTGGAAAGTGGCACCTGTCCATGTAAACAGGCAAGCTTGAATTGACCCTTCTACGTCCATCTGTTTGCTTTTTAAGCCCCACAATATTTCACATTAGAAATGAGCCATGCGTTACAGTAAAATGGGTTTCTCCCATTTTGGGACTTAAAAACACAAATGCAAAAAATGAACATGCCGTCTCTATCAATACAGACGCACATATTTATTCCCTAACCAGGCTTTCACACACACAAACACGCACACACACACACACACAAACACACACAAACACAGCAGTCTGTGGGGTAGCTTAGTCAGTGAACTTCACCCACCTTGGTATTCCTGTCCTGGGGTGTACGTGGTGGGGTTCCCAGCCATCTGTAAGGTGAGGAGCACCCCTCCCTCTCCCTCTGCCACCCCGGCTCCCTCCAACTCCCCGTGGTGGGTACACAGGAAGAAGAAGGGGTTGAAGCGTGGGTAGAACCCCACGGCAGGGGGACTCCCCAGTTCCACACCGGCCCCCAAGACCAGGGCCAGTAGGGCACAGCCGAGGGCGCCCCCGAAAGAGGCCCGCGCCATCCTGCCCCCCGAGAGCGACGAGGCAGAGATGGAGGAGGAGGAGTAGTGAGAGTGGGGTTGCGTGGAGGAAGGTGGTCACAGGTAGAGTTCCGGTAAAGGCGTCTCGACTTCACAGCGGGTCGACTCGGAGAGCCACGGTCCAGGCGGATGGAGGGGATGAGGTGCTGGATGGGTTCTGGTTCTCAGGACTGGCCGGGTGTGGACCTGGACGCGGGTTTGGCTACACCAGGCAAAGTAGGCAGTGGCGCTCAGTTTTTCTGTTCCTTCTCTTTCTCTCTCCTCCCTTCCTTTCACTCTGTGGGAGTTCAGAGCTAGTCTGTGCTGTCCTGCTCTGCAGCTTAAATACCTCTCCCCTCCCTCTGGTTGTCTCTCTCCTCCCCTTTACCCCCCCCCCCCCCCTTTCAGCTCCACGCGTGCTGTACGTTCAGTGAGTCGGCCTCCCTCCCTCTCCCCCTCTAATCCAGCTATCTCCTCCCTCTTTTTCTGTCAGTCTATCACTCTTGCTGTTACTCTCTTTCTCTCCATCCCTCTTCATACATCTCTCCCTCCCTCTCTCTACCCCAGCTCTTTTTCTTTCTTTCTTTCTTTCTTTCTTCCTTCCTTTCTTCCTCTCTGTCCTGTTGTATCACTCCACATGGCATCATTCCCTCCCTCCCTCCCTCCCTTTCTCCTTCTCATATAGGTTTTACATTTAAGTCAGTTATCAGACGTTCTTATCCGGAGCGTCTTACCGTGCTGGGTGGATACATTTTCATACTTTTTTCCGTCCTCCGGAGACCTTTGCCGTCGTATCTCAATGCATCTGTTGGTGTCTTTATCCTCACCATGCCAGGCACAGAGCTCTTTGACAGGAGAGACAGAAGAGATCCCAGCTCATTCAGTCTTTGTCTTTCTCTTCATCCACTATACAGCCTGTCTCTTTCTGCCCTCCTTAGCCTCCTCTCCTCCTCCTGCTCTTCCGTCCAGGATCACATCTCCCTCCCTTTATTTTCCCCTCTTCCTCTTTCGCTCTGTCTCCGTTCCTCTCACCCTCTCTCTTTCTCTCTCCCTCCTTCACTCTTTCTCGCTCCATGCCTCTCTCTCCCTCTGACCCTCTCTCCTTCTCTCTCCCTCTCTCCTTCACTCTTCCTTGCTCCATCCCTCTCCCTCCCTCTCACCCTCTTGCTTTCCTTTTCTTTTTCTTTAATAGCACTGTTTTTCAGCTCTTCATTCCCTCTTTAATCACATTAGTTTCTCACTCTCATTCACATGTACTCTCGTTGAGTCTTTATCCAAGTATTTTGTTTTCCTCTCCTCTCGTCATTTTTTTATAGGCTTTCCATCTGAATCTTCTTTTCCATTCAATTCTCCAACTTTCTCTCTCTTCACAATCAGAGTCCAGCCAGCATCTCCTGCTCTTCACTCTCTCTTACCTTCCTCTTTCAAAACTTCTGTTACTCTCTCTGTCCCCCTTTCTCTCTCCCCGCTCTCCTCCCATCTCTCCCTCTCCAGTTCTTTCTCTTCTCCTTTACATTGTCACTCCCCCGCATTCTCTCCTGCTCTCCATCTCTGTTCTGTCTGTTCTAGATTAACTCCTAGTATGCAGCAGGATAGACACCAGAGCTGTGTATTAACTTAATAAACTCCCAGTTATACCAGGGCTGGTATACAGTAGGATCTCTTTTCTTTCATTTTCTGGACTAAAAACGGACAGTATGGAGCTGATGTACTCCTCCTACTACTCCTCCACACACTCTCTCCATCTGTCTCCCCCTCTTTTTCTTCCTCTCTTCCTCTCCCTTTTCCTTCTCTCCCTCTTATCAACCCTCCCACTCACTCACGTAATCTCCTGTAGATCCATTTCACACACATTTCACCCACACAAACAGTTGAACATGCACACGCTCGCACACAGTTGAGCACACACCCATGCGGACACAGTTAAACGTAAACAGACACACACACACACACACACACACACCTGCCCTTTGCTTCCCAATGTTGCTGACCCCAAAGTGAAGCAGTGAGCCAAAGTTGAGCGTTCCAACCGGATGCTTGAACAAACTAAGTTCTGGGTCAAATGCACACACACCAAGCATAAAAAGCCTTCTAAAAATCCCCGTTCTCGCTCCTGTATCTCTGCACTCCCCAGTCCGACACTAAGAGAGGTCTTTACAGATGGCATTCACCTGAGAGACAATGTTTTCTACAATCCAGTAAATCTTGTCATTCTTGAAGTCCATCTCTGTCTGGAAGCCTGCAGTGTCTGGCAAGAATAAATACAAAATAAGAAAAAAGAAACAACAGTGAATTATAACCGTTTAACTTCTTAACCCTACCTGGATATTAGATGTTTGTGTGTAAAGTGTAAGAGATCAGCATCTGTATGTGAAGTGAAATAAGGAGATAAACATGAAGGGAAGGAAAGGGAAGTCCATACGTAAAGTACAGTACATAGACATCTGCATGTGAATTCAAGGAGGTAAATGTCTATAAGACAGGTGAAATAGTTAAATGTCTATATGTGGTGTTAAAGCAAACATCTATAGTTGAAATGAAAGATGTAAATGTCTATAAGACAGGTGAAATAGTTAAATGTCTATACGTGGAGTTAAAGCAAACATCTATATTTGAAATGAAAGAGGTAAACGTCTATAAGAAAGGTGAAATAGTTAAATGTCTATACGTGGAGTTAAAGCAAACATCTATAGTTGAAATGAAAGAGGTAAACGTCTATAAGCGGAGTAAAAGTAAAGGTCAATAGGTGAATCATGATAGCAAAACATTACCCATCATCCCTCTGCTGGCCAGCCTCTGATGATAAGCAGGGTTGGTCCTGTTTGGTCCTTGGATGGGAGAGCAGATGTTGCTCTGAGTACTTTTGGATGGCCAGTAAGGGGCACTCTGTAGGGTCTAAAGTTGAATGTAATCTTGCCCAGGGGTGTAAAGGTGAACACCTAGGCACTGGATTATTTATAAACCACCCTTTGAGTCCCTGCCTGACGGGCTCTTCTCTCTCTCCGGTGGACAGACACTGACCCCATACGCAGACACGTCGCAGACACTGCAGATATGTGGGAAGACAAATGCTGGACTTGTGAACACATTTCTCAGTTTTCTCTTTTAGTTTCAAACAGAGATGTGGTTGAGTCACTCAACGCCGAGTTGAGTTCCACATCCTCTCTGCTTAAGTCTCAATTCCAGTCACAAGTCCACGGCTGAAGTCTGTGTCACTGGGTCCACATTAACTAAAGGAAATTTATTTATCCAGTCAAATATAATGTAATGACAAGTGGTTATTTTTGTCAATACATAGTTTCTGATTTCCTGTTTTTCGGTGCCAACAAATGTTTGCATATAAGCTTCTGGCAGTGCCGTTTTCCTGATTTTTATTGTGAAATCTATTTTAATGACAAAGTGAAAAGTAAAATCACCAAACTGTTCTGAATTAATTACAAATATAAAACTGAAACAATTTAATTGTGGAAGTACTCAACCTCTTTAGTCAATATTTGTTACCTTGGCCTGCAATTACAGGCATTGAGTAAATTTGGATAAGACCAGTTTTGCTCATCTGGATGCAGGAATGTTTTCCTATTGTTAGCAAAATTGCTTGAGCGCTATGATATATGAGACTGTATACAACGGGTATGACATGACATAACTCTATGATATATGAGACTGTATACAATGGGTATGACATGACATAACTCTATGTTATATGAGACTGTATAGCACAGGTATGACATGACATAACTCTATGATATATGAGATTGTATCGCACAGGTATGACATGACATAACTCTATTATATATGAGACTGTATTCCACGGGTATGACATGACATAATTCTATAATATATGAGACTATATACCACAGGTATGACATGACATAACTCTATGATATATGAGACTGTGTACTGCGGGTATGACATGACATAACTCTATTTAATATAAGACTATATATCACAGGTATGACATGACATAACTCTATGATATATGAGATTGTATCGCACTGGTATGACATGACATAACTCTATTATATATGAGACTTTATACCACGGGTATGACATGACATAATTCTATAATATATGAGACTATATACCACAGGTATGACATGACATAACTGTATGATACATGAGACTGTGTACCACGGGTATGACATGACATAACTCTATGTTATAAAAGACTATATACCACTGGTATGACATGACATAACTCTATGATATATGAGACTGTATACCACAGGTATGACATCACATAACCTTTTACTGTTCTAATTGCATCAAATCAGCATACAGGATTCATAACACCCGGTTTATACATCTAGTGTGTATATATATATATATATATATATATATATATATATAGTATGTCACAAAAGTGAGTACACCCCTCACATTTTTGTAAATATTTGATTATATCTTTTCATGTTACAACATTGAAGAAATGACATTTTGCTACAATGTAAAGTAGTGAGTGTACAGCTTGTATAACAGTGTAAATTTGCTGTCCCCTCAAAATAACTCAACACACAGCCATTAATGTCTAAACCGCTGGCAACAAAAGTGAGTACACCCGTAAGTAAAAATGTCCAAATTGGGCCCAAGTAGCCATTTTCCCTCCCCGGTGTCATGTGACTCGTTAGTGTTGCAAGGTCTCAGGTGTGAATGGGGAGCAGGTGTGTTAAATTTGGTGTTATCGCTCTCACACTCCCTCATACTGGTCACTGGAAGTTCAACATGGCACCTCATGGCAAAGAACTCTCTGAGGATCTGAAAAAAAGAATTGTTGCTCTACATAAAGATGGCCTAGACTATAAGAAGATTGTCAAGACCCTGAAACTGAGCTGCAGCGCGGTGGCCAAGACCATACAACGGTTTAACAGGACAGGTTCCACTCAGAACAGGCCTCGCCATGGTCGACCAAAGATGTTGAGTGCACGTGCTCAGCGTCAAATCCAGAGGTTGTCTTTGGGAAATAGACGTATGAGTGCTGCCAGCATTGCTGCAGAGGTTGAAGGGGTGGGGGGTCAGCCTGTCAGTGCTCAGACCATACGCCGCGCACTGCATCAAATTGGTCTGCATGGCTGTCGTCCCAGAAGGAAGCCTCTTCTAAAGATGATGCACAAGAAAGCCGTTTGCTGAAACCAAACAGTTTGCTGAAGACAAGCAGACCAAGCACATGGATTACTGGAACCATGTCCTGTGGTCTGATGAGACCAAGATAAACTTATTTGGTTCAGATGGTGTCAAGCGTGTGTGGCGGCAACCAGATGAGGAGTACAAAGACAAGTGTGTCTTGCCTACAGTCAAGCGTGGTGGTGAGAGTGTCATGGTCTGGGGCTGCATGAGTGCTGCCGGTACTGGGGAGCTACAGTTCATTGAGGGAACCATGAATGCCAACATGTACTGTGACATACTGAAGCAGAGCATGATCCCCTTCCTTCGGAGACTGGGCCGCATCGCAGTATTCCAACATGTCAACGACTCCAAACACACCTCCAAGACGACCACTGCCTTGCTAAAGAAGCTGAGGGTAAAAGTGATGGACTGGCCAAGCATGTCTCCGGACCTAAACCCTATTGAGCATCTGTGGGGCATCCTCAAACAGAAGGTGGAGGAGCGCAAGGTCTCTAACATCCACCAGCTCTGTGATGTTGTCATGGAGGAGTGGAAGAGGACTCCAGTGGCAACCTGTGAAGCTCTGGTGAACTCCATGCCCAAGAGGATTAAGGCAGTGCTGGAAAATAATGGTGGCCACACAAAATATTGACACTTTGGGCACAATTTGGACATTTTCACTTAGGGGTGTAATCACTTTTGTTGCCAGCGGTTTAGACATTAATGGCTGTGTGTTGTGTTATTTTGAGGGGGCAGCAAATTTACACTATATATGTATATACAGTCCCAGTCAATAGTTTGGACACACTTATCAATTCAAGTGAATGGGTGTGTCCAAACATTTGACTGGTACTTTATGTACATATCTCATAGATGTAGCAAGTGCATTGTAAAACAAAGCCCCCCCCCTCCTTAACTGTCTGATTGGGTAAAGCTACACAGCCATGGCAAGACTGAAGATATCCAGACAGGGTTGTCATAACACAGTCCATGGCTTTCACAGTTCCACCCCCTAAAGAACCAAAGAGTTAGAGTTCATTATTATTTTGGGCATTTAGCAGATGGTCTTTTCCAGAGCAACTTACAGTAGTTAGTTAGTGCATACAGTCTGGTACTTTCTGGTACTGCAGGGGGGAAGAGAAGTAAGTCTATAAAAATAAGCAATCAACTTTCTCTGAAGGTTAGATAGGAAGGCCAGTCGGTCAGTCTGGGGGGACTGGATAGAGAAATCAGAGGTCAAGGGTTATCTCAGCTCTACTGCTCCTGCACACAGTGTGTGTGTGTGTGTGTGTGTGTGTGTGTGTGTGTGTGGACAGCACCCTGCCCCCCCACCCCATCCCCCTTTACACTTCATTAAGCTTTTTAATTCATCTGAGAGTGTAAGTCGTTGGGGAGTAGAGAGCAGGAGTTCTTGAAGGGAGATAAGTTTGCAGGGTCTCTGTGTGGCTTTGATACAGAAATATGTCAAATGTCAACTAAGCTTTCTACATTCACCCAAAATGGGGTGTTTTGCTGTCACTGTATGTGACAGAGATTCTGTGTGTGTGTGTGTGTGTGTGTGTGTGAGAGAGAGAAACTCTAGCTCTGTACAAAATGTGACATATGTAATGTTCAAGGGTTTTCCCCAGAGTGTAAGTGTGTCAGAGTTCGTGTGTGTGTGTGTGTGTGTGTGTGTGTGTGTGTGTGTGTGTGTGTGTGTGTGTGGTATGTGTGTCTGGGTGGTGTGTGTGTGTCTGCGTGGTTTGTTTGTGTCTGTGTGGTGTGTATGTGTTTGCGTGGTGTGTGTGTGTCTGGGTGGTGTGTGTGTGTCTGGGTGGTGTGTGTGTGTGTGTGTGTGTGGTGTGTGTGTCTGGGTGGTGTGTGTGTGTCTGAGTGGTTTGTGTGTGTCTGTGTGGTGTGTGTGCGTGTGTGTGGTGTGTGTTTGTGTGGCAGGTGTGTTCAGTGGGGAACAGACGGTGGGAGCTATGCTGTTTCCACACTCTGCCAGCTACTCTGGGAACACCGTGGAGTGTCATCATGATGTTCTGGCTGGGACCCTCTCTGGCACTAACTGATCAGCCCACAAAAGACATAGAAAAATTATTCCAATATACCCTATATAAATATGAACAGAAAAGGCCATAAAATGGATAATCAAATTGATCTTAGAAACTTTTAAGTGCCATGACATCCTGTTTCGTGGGGGTATAAATATGAGGCTAAAGTCCCTGAGTCATCCATCAAAATCATACCAAAAGGCTATAAAAAGATAACTACACACCTGAAAATATCCATCTCCATTAATAGGGCAATAATTGAGAAATGTAAAAGAACTGGTGCTGTGATGAGCCTGTCTGGAAAAGGGAACATTTATATCTTTTGCATCTTTGGGTCAACAAAGTTTTCAAAACTATGTTTAGACAGCAGTCAACAAGTTATTTGGAAGGATTGCCAGAAGACAGCCTCTGTGGTCACCAAACCAAAACACAATTGCCTTGAGACTGCTGAATGTCTTTTGAAGTTTGATTGAAACCAGGTTCCATTGTCGGGTGAGACAAAAATTGGGCGTTTTAGAAAGATATATCAAGACCCCGGGAATGTTAGGATGCACGGCCAAAATCAGTCTGACTCTGCCAGGAGGCTAAAACTCCAAATCCACTCAAAAACGGTTCACTTTCCATAGAATTAAGCTTTTGCAATGAAAACCGATTGAAAACCTGTGGCGTGACATAAAGGCAGACCTGTGACTCGTTCTCTAATTTTACTCAATTACAAATGTACAATGGATTTTTTTTCTATTTGATATTTTATTCACCTGCTTTTATGTTTTTAAATATTTTAAGATGAAAAAATAATATCTATGTTCCTTGCATAAGTATTCAACCCCTGCGTGGTGGAAGCTCCCCGTTTACACAGATGGAAGATATGGCCTAGATGAAGACAGTTTCCTTAACATGGGCCTTCACCTGTGAACCATTAGGGTTACTGTCACATTTTCCAGAGTAACGTCAATTTTCTTTATGGCCACGTGATATTTGAGAGAACGTGCGGTATCAGCCAGGAGAAAGCTTTTTGTTTCGACCTGTAGTAGTGTCTATTAACAAAAATGCTCACACCTTTCATTAGACACACACACACCTTTGCACCAAGCACACACACACGCACACACATACACACACCATCCCCTAACGCATGGCCTTTATGTTTTCTCTGTGTAGGTTCTGTCCTTCATCCATCCCCATTACTAAACCACAGCCGTTCATCAGACCCCTACCCACACACACCCACACACACACACACCCACACACACACACACACACACACAGTCACACACCAAGGGAGACTAGGGGCTATCACTCTCCATTATAGAAACTAGGCCGGTGCTGGGTGGGCTCGGGGAGTAGGAATAGGGCCCTAATTATTTTTATCATTATTAATTTCCACCTCAAGGTTGTTATGTGCCAGGGTCTTTTTGTCTGCTTCAATCTTCATTTTAACCCCCCTTGATCGCTCCGCCACCACACACACACACATCCTGAAGCTCACACACATGCTTCCATACACAAACACACGATGCCTAACAACACCACACAGAGAGAACACACAAGCACTACCACCGTAACCACACACACACAAAAACACACATTCCAGATTCACCACCACAAAGACACACACAGACAGACTCAGAGACACACGCAGAGACAGACACACACCAGAACCACCACCACAAAGACACATACAGACAGACTCAGAGACACACACACAAAGATACACATAAAAAGACACACACAGACATAGAGACACAAAACAAAACACACACAGACTGACACAGACAGACAGACACAGACAGACAGACAGACACACACACAGACAGACAGACAGACTGACACAGACAGACAGACAGACACAGACAGACAGACACAGGCAGACAGACTCCACCAGAACCACCACCATTCTGTTTGAAGGGGTGCATGTGCCAAACCACGCAGAACAAAAGTCAGCCCAAACACAAGAGAGGAAGAGCGCTTAAAGGGATGGAGAGAGTGTGAGAGATGGAGAGAGGAGGAGAAAAAGAAAAATGGGGGAGTAGCTGTCTCCTCCTCATCACTCAGGAGTGCCTAATTTACACTAACATGTTGTTTACTCGATACGGCAAACGCTGATAAAACAGGGAGTTTAAAAGAAGGGGGGGGGGAAGGAGGAGAGAGGCAATGAGAGAGGAAAGACGTGCCCCGGGGGAGTACTTCAGCTGGGATCGCTTGCACACTCCAATTAGCCATGTGAAAGGACCAATCTCGCGTCACAAATAGAGCCCTGTCCCCTCCGTGGGGCGTGAAGACCCAGAGGGCTGTGGTCTGTCTAGGGAATAGGGCACTACTTGGGACACAGGGTAACTGATGCCCCTAACAGGAGAACAGGGGGGCAAAGCGATAAAGAGGGGCTCTTTGCAAATAAACCTAGGTAGATCCGTGACCACCCAAAAACATCTGTGTCTGTTAAAAAAAGAGAAGGATGGGTTCACTTACGCTTGTTTACTCTGATGAGGGGTTGTAAATATACAGTAACTAGTGATGAAAACCACTTGAAGTGTAGTGCACAAATACAGATTGGATTGGACCTACAGATGCTGTCTCTTAAACATCTTGAAAGTATAAATTAAGCTTCCAGTGAATATGCCTATACCAAGTTATGAGTACCGTCTTTAAAATGCAACTCAATCTGAGCTGATAGCCCAAAGAGTTCTAGGTCAAAATAAAATATCTAACGGCACGTGTACACGTGTACAGATGTATATGGTAGTTATAAACATTGTTTATAACAGCCATATACATCGTGATGTCATCCTCTTCAACAGAAACACAATTCTTGAAATAAATAATAGAGACAATTTGTCACAATGCCTATTTACGTACCAAAGGTATATTAAACTGGGCCTCTGGTGCAGATGTACTGCTGCAGCATGGCTTAGAACCTGGGTTAAATCTCTCTCCTCTGTCTTTCTCCATGTTCCTGGCCAATGAAAAAAAAAAGGTCTGACAAAAATAAATCTTAAAAAATACACAAGTTAAAAACATTACGAAACATCCAAAAACATCAAATTTAAAATTTTGAATGACCCTAACTAACCCTAACTCTTACCCTAACCTTAACCAAGCTCTAACTCTAACCATAATCTAACCTTAACCTGAAACACATAACCTTTATGCCTAAACATAACCTAACCCTAATGTCTAATCCTAACCCTAAACTTAACACATAATGCCTAAACCTTAAAGTAACCCCAATTCTAACACTATCTCCAGTTTTATGTTTAATCCTAAACCTACAGTAGCCCCGAAAACCAAAAACGCCTTTTGTGGGACCTGCCAAAAAACCTTGCTGCGACCAATTTTCAGGTTTTATCATCTTCAAGTCCCCACACATAGACGTGAATCACACACACACACTTAGACCAAACAAACCACAACATAAAGACACACACACATACAAAA
>JACXGI010015392.1:0-17510 GCA_016801175.1 Esox masquinongy
TGTGTGTGTAGATGTAGATGTGTGTGTGTGGATGGGTGTGTGTTTGAGTAGTGTAAAACTAACTAAGTAGCGTGGGCGTTTACACATGTTTACATGTTTACAAAACATCCTCTTCTAAATGTTCCCTCTGGTCCAAAGGCAGAGAGAGGTTGAGGGAGGAAGAGGAGAAAGGGAGGGAAAGAGGCAAAAAGAGAGGATGGAAGCAGGAGGGAGGGAGACAGAGAGGGAGCAAACAAAGAGAAGCATGTGCAGTATAGATGTGCAGTATGTACAGTATGTTTATTATAATAGGATGTGTAGTATAGATGTGCAGAAAAATATACAGTATGTTTATTATAATAGGATGTGTAGTATAAATGTGCAGAAAAATATACAGTATGTTTATTATAATAGGATGTGTAGTACAGATGTGCAGTATATACCGTATGTTTAGTATAATAGGATGTGTAGTACAGATGTGCAGTATATAAGGTATGTTTAGTATAATAGGATGTGTAGTACAGATGTGCAGTATATAAGGTATGTTTAGTATAATAGGATGTGTAGTACAGATGTGCAGTATATAAGGTATGTTTAGTATAATAGATGTGCAGTATATAAGGTATGTTTAGTATAATAGATGCGTAGTACACATGTGCAGTATATAAGGTATGTTTAGTATAATAGATGTGTAGTACAGATGTGCAGTATATACAGTATGTTTAGTATAATAGGGTGTGTAGTACAGATGTGCAGTATATAAGGTATGTTTAGTATAATAGATGTGCAGTATATAAGGTATGTTTAGTATAATAGATGCATAGTACAGATGTGCAGTATATAAGGTATGTTTAGTATAATAGATGTGTAGTACAGATGTGCAGTATATACCGTATGTTTAGTATAATAAGATGTGTAGTACAGATGTGCAGTATATAAGGTATGTTTAGTATAATAGGATGTGTAGTACAGATGTGCAGTATATAAGGTATGTTTAGTATAATAGGATGTGTAGTACAGATGTGCAGTATATAAGGTATGTTTAGTATAATAGATGTGCAGTATATAAGGTATGTTTAGTATAGTAGATGCATAGTACAGATGTGCAGTATATAAGGTATGTTTAGTATAATAGATGTGTAGTACAGATGTGCAGTATATAAGGTATGTTTAGTATAATAAATGTGTAGTACAGATGTGCAGTATATAAGATATGTTTAGTATAATAAATGCCAAAAGACTTGGTATATAGGGAGAAGAGGAGAGAGCCAAGAACCAATCCTTGGAGAACACCGGTAGTATGAGGCTGTGTTGCAGACATCAATCCTCCCCATGTCACCTAGTAGAAGTGGCCTGCCAAGTAGGAAGCAACCCAGGAGTGAACAGAGCCTGATTGTTACACAGAGGAGAGAAGTCGCGGTGGAGAGGTCCTTTTTGAATCCTGACTGTCTTGGGTCGGGGAGATAGTTTTGAGAGAGGTTACAAGCGTTGGTTGGAGACAGCATGTGCCTTGCGTCTTGGGAAGAAAAGATAGAGGGCATACCAGCATTTAGTTCTTGACCAAGTGTTGGTTATCTTGACCCCTATGATGTGGACTCAGCCAGTGCTCAGGGAAGATTTGATGAGGAAGGTGAGAAATGGGAGAAGTTCTCTAGAGACGGTCTGGAGAAGGGAGGAGAGGATGAACATGATGTCCTGTAGAGGAGAGGAGGGGATGGGCATGATGTCCTGTAGAGGAGAGGAGAGGAGGGGATGGGCATGATGTCCTGGAGAGGGGAGGAGGGGATGGACATGATGTCCTGTAGAGGGGAGGAGGGGATGGACATGATGTCCTGGATGTGCAGTATAGAAGTGTAGTATAGTTGGATGTGTGTTATAGATGTGTAATATATTAGTGTAGTATATTTGTATGTGTGTTATAGATGTATAAGATAGCAAGATGTGCAGTATAGAAGTGTAGTATAGTTGGATGTGTGTTATAGATGTATAATATAGAAGACAACATGTGTTGGTTCCTGCTGAGACAGTGTTGTAGGTGGGGAGCATTCAGAGGCAGTGCTCTAATTGACTTCAACTGATTCTCTCATGTCAATAAACTGTGCGTGTGTGTGTGCGTGTGTGTGTGCGTCTAGTCAATACACAGTGAGCTAAGAAGCAATTTGTTGTTTTTCCTCACCCTGACATGTTAAGCCCTGTCGCACTTCGCCTAGGTAAACAAGCATACAGACATACACACGCACGTACACACACGCATACAAACACACACTCAAACACACATACATATACACACATGTATGTACACACACAGGCCAGTCTGAACTAAATGGTATTGATTCGGTCGTGTTTCTAGCTCATTTTTCTCTCGAAGGCCAATGAAGTAGAATCCAGCAGTAACCAATCACAGTTACTAACCAGGATGGAAAGACACACACACACACACACACTCAAACACACAAACACACACAGGAATGCTCCCAGAGTGTTGAGAACACCCAATGGACATGAATATATAGGATATGCTTGTGGATTCAATGTACAATTTTAAAGTCCCCAGACCCCTAATTTCACTGTCCAATCTAAATTGTGTAGAAAAATGGAATGCTGATTCAACCGCAACGCTAAACTGTTAAGTGGAATCCAGCCTTGATGACTGATATGCAAAGATAGCACTTTAACATAACCAGCTGTAACTGGTACTGAGAATGATGGCGGGATAGAGAGGAGTGTTAATACTAATTATGAGAACTGAAACAGACATTTTAATAACAGGTTCAGCCAATCTGCTAACAGACTGGGTGGATTTATTAAAATCTACATATGTTACGTTTGTGCAGCATTTGATTAGTCAACCAACAAGTGCAGAGTCTTCCTAGAGTAGCCCTGAATAGTCTTATTAGAGTCTTACTGGAGTATTCCTGAATAGTCTTATTAGAGTGAGTCTAAATGGTGTTATTAGTCTGGTGTTATTAGTCTTATAATCTTTTATGATACTCAAATATATATGGCTCTCGAACCGTATGACAGCAGCTCAATAGACTCTCTGTGTCACTGTATAGAGCACATAAATACCTGGATGAACCAAAATTGTCTACAATTAAACCAAGATAAAACTGAGATTATTGTGTTTGGCAACAAAAATAAAAGAACAAATATTAGTAAAGAGCTAGACTCTCGGGCCCTTAAAACCAGGGATCAAGTGCGTAATCTTGGTATTCTAATAGACTCAGACCTCACATTTAACAGTCATATCAAAGTGGTCACCAAAACAGCATTCTATCATCTAAAAAATGTAGCCAGAATCAAAGGCTTGGTATCTCTAGTAGGATTGACTACTGTAATGGCCTCTTAACTGGACTCCCGAAAAAGACTGTAAAACAGCTGCAGCTCAATCAGAATGCAGCTGCTAGAATGTTAACCAGGACCAAGAGAACAGAGCACATCACTCCGGCTCTTAAATCTTTATATTGGCTTCCAGTCAGTTACAGAATAGATTTCAAAGTGGTGCTTTTAGTTTATAAATCTCTGAATGGTTTAGGACCCGAATACATTTCTGATATGTTTGAAGAATATAAACCAAGCAGGGCTCTTAGATCCATGAACACAGGTCAGCTAGTAGAGCCCAGAGCCCAAACTAAGCATGGCGTTTAGCACTTATGCTGTACACAACTGGAATAAACTACCAGAAGATCTTAGACGTGCCCCAAACGTATCCATTTTTAAATCCAAGTTAAAAACACTACTCTTTTCACGTGCCTACGACTGAGCACTTAAACTTAACCACACTGTTTAGCCTTATAGCTTCTTATGTTTTTATCCCATTTTTAATCTTTTTTTTAATCTTTATATGTTTTCTTATTCTATTTTTATTATTATGATGTTTTCATTTGTTTTGATGTTTTCATTTGAAGTATTTGTTTTTATGTTATTGTATTTTTAGATATTTTTTATTTTATTTTTCTTTGTAAAGCACATTGAATTGTTTCGATGTATGAATTGTGCTGTATAAATAAACTTGTTTGCTTATGTGTTCTCTCAACTTTTTGAGTCTAGGTGGTAATGTGAATATACATGTCTGTCCATGAGTGTGTGTGTCTGTGAATGTGCGTGTCTGTCCATGAGTGTGTGTGTCAGTGAATGTGCAAGTCTGTCCATGAGTGTGTGTGTCTGTGAATGAGTGTGTGTGTCTGTGAATGAGTATGAGTGTCTGTGAATGTGCGTGTGTTTGTGTGAATGAGTGTGTGTGTCTGTGAATGTGCATGTGTGTCTGTGAATGAGTGTGTGTGTGTCTGTGAATGAGTGTGTGTCTTTGAATGCGCGTGTGTGTTTGTGAATGCGCGTGTGTGTCTGTGATTACACGTGTGTTTATTTCTACAATGTCCCACAAAATCATCCTGTTGTCCTGTATTTGGATTTTTACAGTTTGGTCTCCCCAACTCACGCAGGTTCACACACACAGACAACCGGGAAACCAACTGGTCAACTGGCACAGAATTGGTGTGACTGATGGTTCAAGAGCGGGGGTTGGTAAATAATTAGTGGAGTTGGCAGGGGAGCCAAGAAGTGGAGAGAGATGTCATTATGTACGCCAGATCATGGACACACTCACCATCACTCACACTCCGCCATGTGACAACATATGTTAGATCTACTCCATCAAAGAGGCTTTGAGGTGTGCCATTATTATTATTATTATTATTGTTATTATTATTATTATTATTGGTCTTATAATTCATTTAATTATTATTGTCATTGTTGGTGTTATTGTTGTTATTTTTATTATTGTTGTTGTTGTTATTGTTATTATTATTATTATTGGTCTCATTATTATTGTTATTATTGTTATTGGTCTAATTATTAACACAATTATTGTTAATATTGTTGTTATTATTCTTATTATTATTGTATTATTGTTGATATTGCTAATAGTAAAAAGCAATTCAATGTAATTCAAAACATTTATTTTGTCCACCCAATTTGCATCATACAGAAATGTATTTCGCCTCGAGGCTCGGAGTAACAACAACAATCAGTGCAGTTAAACTTTCAATAAGCAAGTCGGTCCAAACTGTTTATGCCATAATTACAGACTAATGAATTGTCTTGAACATGGCGGATCTTTCAGCTGTCATTTAAACCAATCGTTGTTTGTGTTGTTGTCGTGTCTCTGGTTGTTGACCTCTAGAGAATGGCCCCGCTCACTGAACAGTAATAGCCAAAGTGTTTTGGTCATTTGAAATGTATAGATGCTCAATGGGATTTTAACTGACCCTTCTATCACTCACTCCAGCTGCTTCACAATTGGTCTACAATGTAAATATGATTTTAATATTTATAGACATTTTTAAAGACAATTTCAAAGGGCTACAGTGAGTGCATTTATGTAAACTATTCTGAATTTTTTTTCACCATTGATAAAGACCGTTATTAATAAGCTATAATCCATCATTAGGCCATCACAAGCTGTAATAACCTGCTTTTTCTCCCCAGTGAACTCTTACACACCAGGTTGGTCTAGATTATCACCAGAATCATTTATATTGCATCATTATATTTTAGTGCTTTTTTTACTACTTCTATCTTAGAATTGGCCATAAGTCATACTTTTTTTCTTCCTCTTGTTTTCTCAGTGATTGGTTTCATCTCTCTGTCTTTATGTTCCCCTCGCTCCCATAGGTTTCTATGCAACCCTCCCCACCCCCACTCAAGCTCCTTAGTAAAATTAGGAGATGGGAAATACGGAGTTAATATGTGAGAGGACAGGAGAGACAGAAGAGAGGAGTTAATATGTGAGAGGACAGGAGAGACAGAAGAGAGGAGTTAATATGTGAGAGGACAGGAGAGACAGAAGAGAGGAGTTAATATGTGAGAGGACAGGAGAGACAGAAGAGAGGAGTTAATATGTGAGAGGACAGGAGAGATAGAAGAGAGGAGTTAATATGTGAGAGGACAGGAGAGATAGAAGAGAGGAGAAGAGAGGTTTTAATATGTGCGATGACTGGAGAGATAGAAGAGAGGAGATGACAAGAGTTAATTTGTGAAAGGACAGGACAGATAGAAGAGAGGAGAAGACAGGAGAGCATTGAGAGGGGAGGTTTGGTTGACATCTGGTAACAGCGTTTAACTCTTCATCTCACAGACTCAGTCTCAGGAAGCTTTCACACTTTACCCTTCATTACCCTCAGCGCTGGAAAGAAGACAGGAAGGGAATGACGGGGGAGGAGGCACAGGGGGAGAGGGACAGAGAGGGGAGGATAGAAATACAGAGAGAGGGGAGAGGGAGAGAGATGAGAGAGAAACGCAAAGAGGGGCAGCAATGTAAAAATATTTCCCATTCCATACCCCCCCGCCCCCATTAAAGTGAAATAGAGAGGGAAAGAGAAAGCAAGAGGAGACAAAAAGATGAGAGAAACAGAGAGATAGCAAGAGGAGAGACACAGACAGAGATGGAGAGAGGTGAGACACAGAGGTTGAGAGAGAGAGATAGAGGAGAGACACAGAGAGAGAGATGGGAGAAGTGAGACAGAGAGAGACGTAGAGAGGAGAGACAGAGAGGAGAGACAGAGAGAGATGAAGACAAAAACAATGAGAGACAGACAGTTGTGGATCTGGTTTCTGGTCTTTATTCTTCCATCACCCCCTCCCCCAGGTGCAGTGTGGGATAGCTGTGGAGGCTTCATGTTTAGATATATCAGACTGCTCTTATTTCATCACTGTTTCCCCTTATACTCCCTCCACCTTCTTTACTTCACTTCCTCCATCCTCTCTTTGTCTCTGTTTCTCTCCTTCCTAACGTCCCCCATTCTCACATTGTTTCTCCTGCACCTTTGTGTGCGTGCCTTTGTGTGTCTGTCTGTATGTCTTTGTGTGTGTGTGTGTGTGTGTGGTCATCCCAGTGTGAATAAAATTGTGTTTGATGTGTGAGAGAGAGAACCCAGGCTTAACGAGACACTCTTGTCAATGTGATAATTACAACATGGACACCACAGCTCAACGTGTGAAACTTGGAATTACAAACTTCTCCAACTTCTATGTGCTTCTTCGTGTGTGTGAGTGTGTGTGTGTTTCAGTGCGGGTGCGTTAATGTATGCCTGAGTAGCTGCGCGTGTGTGTGCGTGCATGTGCGCGTGTGTGTGTGCGTGTGTGTGCGTGCGTGTGGATCTACATCACAGCAGGCCTCTACGAATGATGGTGTGTTTGTATTTACTGAGAGGAGAGGTTGACATTTACACCATATTGCATATATATTATTATTCCAAGATGAAATTAAACGTCCATCCAAGTCCCTGAACGTCTGGGAAGTGAAAGTCTACCCATATTACCGTAAAGTAGTTCCGTGAAAAGGCCGGGAGCTATGGCTCAGAGGCTCGCAATCCCATCGTTCTCTGTTATGTTCTGTCTTTGTTCAGACTTGCAGTCTCTGAATGACTGCCCACACTTAACCATGGAGGTCTCCCCAAAACCTCTAGCCTTTAAGGGGAGACTCTCAGTGCAATGAAGGGCAGGAGACCGGGCATGTTTCTTCCACAATGAAGAGTATCGTCGCGCAGTGCTCAACTCCTCCGCTGGTCCGGTGGCTGGGACACTGTGACACTAACCTATGCAAAGATTTCCATTTGAGTGTATGAGAATGAAAGGTCGCATCTAGCTCACATCTCAATATCTGCGGCACTGCTCGTGGCAATGTAATTTCCTCATGTCTAACTTTTGTAACCACTCGGAATTAATGTCTAAACTTAACTGTGACAAGTCATGGTGGTCACTTAGTACCTAAGGATTTTGATTTTGCTACACGATAATGATGGGTAGCCAGTGCTTTCTGAAAACTGTTGAGGCTTGTTTTCGAAAAAAAAAACTGCTAATTACGCAACGTTTTTAAACACAGTGCACAGGAGTGACATCTACTGGTCGGAATTAAATGTTGCTTGTTTATTGTTAATGTAGATGTCTTTTGCCAGTAAGTCCCAGAAGACACTGCATGCATAAGTGTACACTTTGATAACATAAATTGAGTCAGAATGCAGGTTTTGCTGTTTTTATTAAAACCTGGGCATCCATAGCAGTCAAAAACAAAATTGTGTTCAGGATGATGAAGAACAGAGTATTATGGAATAGGCAAAATAAAACAAATTATTGACAAAACAACAAGTAGTGTTGGTTTCTAAAGGAAAAACATGGATAAGTTTATTAGGATTGTCATGTCGTGCCTCAACTCTACCTGCTGACCACAGCTTGACGGGCAAATACTGCCAACTACTGTATCTAAATTGATTACAAACAAAATCTCCAGTAAGGTTTTTGGTGTTTGAAAGCAACTTAGCATTCAACAAAGAGCTTTGGGGACCTGCATTTTGCAAAAGGGTTTGAAAAAGGGACATCAGCTGTCCCATGGTTGTGTGATTTTGAAACTGTAACGTTGTACTTTGAAACTCTGTTTGAAATGAACAACCCAGCAAATGCTCATCGAAGCAAATCATTTAAAATAAACCATGTTTTTTCAACTAAACTCGTTGTCATGAAGTATACAGAAGAATGCCTCCTGTGCCTTCACAAGATGGAAGATCAACTCAGCAAAGGCAAGGCCAGTTCACAGATGGCTCCCTTTAATAAACATCTCTGGCCAGCAATACATGGCCCAACCATAGCCTAAATCCTGCAGATTCCACAAAAAACCCGCACAAACGCAATTTTTTCTGTACAACCATATCTATAAATCAACACATCCAAGGCCATGTTTGCCCGCACACTGCAATTAAGAACATCCCAATTGCAGGGAAACCTCCCCACCTGGCAACCAAGCTGGTGGTTTCGAGGCATAAGCGAGGTAAGCGACCGCTTAGGCATTCCACGGCCGCTAGGGGCATTTTTCCCTTATCACATTGCAGTCAAACGTATTTTCAAATGTTTTTTTTTGAGGGGGGGGGGTAAATGAAGGCCTTCAGATTTTGTCATATTCAGATGGGCCATCATCGTGATGGCTAAAGAGCCAGGCACGCATTGGGCAGGTACACACGCCTGCTAGGATGCGGAGAGGGAAAGAAATCCTCCATCGATTGATTTTGTAGGGGACTACATGACGATAGTTTGTCTGCAAAATGTGTAAACATATAAAAGAAAAGAAACCGAGGTAGAAAATCGACAACAAAATAAAGGTACTTGGTTTGTGTGTGGTTTTTATTGATGTCGCCAACTATGTTAGTGAGCTATGCTAGCAAGGTCATACAACTAGCTAGCTAGTTTGGCTTTGTGCGGTAGCACCAGTTAGAGGGCTAATTCAGCTCAGCAATGATGAGGTCCGTTTTTCGTTTAGGGTTGCCCCGGGTTTGAGTTTTCATCACCCTGTATATCTCGTCAGGACAGGGTGACATTTGTCAACATATTTGCTTCCATTAACGCCACAAAAAACGTATTTGCTTATATTTAGCAAATATTGATAAAAGTCAACTTGCCCTATAGTTATTTACACGAGTACAAAAATGGCGTCGAGGTCTAAGCCAACACGATACACAGACCTTATTGGAAGTGAATCTATAAATCCCCTATGGAAGAAATTAATAGTCTAAGAACGCAAAGAGACACTTTTACAGATTTGTCGCTAGGTTTTATGGGGCTTGTAACTCATACCATTTCAGTAAATGCCATTATGTGTCATTGTTAGTGGTCAAATAACCTTAATATCTATTTAATTTCCAGGGTGTAAAATTAGAACGTTTATTTAGCTTTCTAGTCACACGGGCGCAAACACAGTGCAGCTGTTACACTCACTCTCAAGGGCCATGAAATTATGTTGTAGTTGAAGACTTAGGTCACAAAAAAAGAGATGTACCAATATATAACGGTTACTTACCAGAAATATAAGAGAAACATTACACTGCATAATCATTCATTATGGTGTACGAAGGGAGAAAAATAAAAACATTTTTATCTACCTGCCACAGTGGTGGACCAGTGAATTAGTCTGACAGATTCTACTTATTGCACGTTTAGAATGATTGCTTTCACATTATTGTTATGAAAGACATCTCTAACCGACCTTCCATTTTCAAACTGTATTAATGTACAGTCAACATATTTGCTATTTTGGTAATCATGTAGATTGTGTGAGAACTGTAAAGGCCTGTATGCAAGCAGCCACGTTGTATAAATCATAAGGATGTAAAAGATGACTGATTTAAAACAACCCAGTTTATAAATATTCATTTATAAAGCATGCCACACAAAATGACAGAATTTCTGTATTTCTTGGCAGGTGCTTTTCTGGTGATGAAGGCACATATTTGGACAGCAAGACTGCTAACCACTTCTGCTGTTGCCAGTGGTGCTTGTGAGTTATCATTAACATCCTGCGCTACTGTCTACAAATAGTGTTCTGACACCTTCATTTTCATTGTACTAATTTAATATAGACATCATTTTTAATTGATTCAGTATTTCATTTTTAATTAAAACCTGAAATATCTTGCGTAGAATTATTCAGACCCTTTGCCATGACACTTCTGAGTTGAGCTCAGATGCAACCTGTTGAAAGCGTGAAACCACCAAGGTTCACGGGCTTAAGAATGGGTGGAAGTTCCCAAACAGTGGCCCGAACTGCACAGCCAAGACAACTCTTGAGTGGCTTAGAAGATCTGCAAGGGAGAATGGGAGAACTCCCAAATGCAGGGGTTCAAAGCTGGTAGAGGCAATAACCAAGAAGACTCTTTGCTGTGATTGCTGCTAAAGGCACTTCTACAAATTACTGAATGAAGGGTCTGAATACTTTTGCACATCAGATATTTTAGGTTTTTATTTTTATAAATTAGCACACATTTTTGAAAAGGTGTTTTCACTTTGTCTTTACGGAGTATTTTGTGTAGATTAATGGCAATTAAAACCTCAACAGACCACACATTTTGACTTTTGCTTTGAAAATCAAAGAGAGATATTTCCTGACCATCTTATCTTCTGATTTGCATGTGTTAATTGCATGAGAAAGTTGGTTCGACTTCATAAACTGTCTGGAAAAAAGTACAATCTGTGCTAAATACGTTGCTAAATGACGTAAATGTAAATATCTTTTGCTCTTTCCCGATAAGGACCCTTAGCTGTAATGTTATTTAATGTTATTGTAAGTAAGATTTAGATGTCATTTTACTTTTACAAAACTAAAATGTATGTTTGTACAGTCTTACAGCATATACTAGGTTATATGTTTTGGGAAATTACAGAGTCAGTATGTGGAATTTATTCTCCAGGTGGAAGCTAAGTGAATTGCAGCAGAAACCATTCATATTCAAACCAACCTTGCCCAACCCAGCAAGGTAAAGTTAGTTTGATAATTCAGTTTCTTGATTTATGGGAATTGACAAGAGAAAATTAATATCCACAGAATGTCAGTTATTAAACTAACTTGCACTTGCACCTCTAGTAAGTTTCAATTTCCTTTTGGTCAGTCGGTGTTCAAAAGCTGTAGAAAACATACAGTACTGTGCAGAGGTCCTTGGCACCTGAAAGTCAAACTAAGGCCATTTATTTGGGTAGTAAGTGTTTTAATTTAAAATATATATATTATTTATGTAAATACATGAATATAATGTGTATATATATATATATATATATATATATATATATATATATGTGTGTATTATATATATATATATGTGTGTGTGTGTATAATATATATATATATATATATATACACACATACATATATATATATTATTTTATTTTTTTAATCAATAAACACTATCCAAATAACTGACTTTCGTTTGACTTTCAGGTGCCTAAGACTTTTGCACTGTACTGTCTACTATACATACAGTATAGTATATTCCAAATATATTCTCCTGCGATTTAGATGGCATAATGACTCTTTACATTGTTAAGAGTTTGTTTTCTCACTGGAACAGCCATTTGGCAAACAGTGTAGAAGTATTTGCCATCCCACCTTACGGTACCTAAACCTAGGACTCTCTTTACATTTACATTACAATAGAATTAGCTAATCCTTTTATATGTTGTGTCGTCCAATGCACGGATGGAAGCAATGGAGGATGCAGCTTTTACATTTCACAACAAAAGCCGTTGTGGCTGTGAATTTCTACCTCGCATTTGACTTGACATTTTAATTGCAATTTTAAGTTATATTTACCTTGCATTTAGTTTAAATGTGTATTAAAATTGAGGACAGCACAAATTTTTCTTTTGAGTTTTTTTGACTGGGTTAAAAGGCAGGGTTTTCGACCAAAGTTACAGCAAAGTATAGTCAGAGATGTGTAATCACATTCTGGGTTCCCAAAATACTCTCATAGTTGTGCTGTTTTTGGGTTTTCAAAATTATAGTTTTTTTTGGGGGGGGTGGGGGGGTTGAAAATAACAGATTTTTATTTATACTGCATCTGTAGAACTACCCAAAATGCTCTATTTTCAGCTTCATAAAGACAACCCACACAACTGGCCTTTAGTTGAAATACAAAGTAAACAAGAGTGAAAAAGGAATGATGAAAGTTCATTAAAGGGTCTCCCCTTTCTTACTTCTCGCTTTCTTTCTGTCCCTCTCTATCTCCTATTCTCTCCTCTCTTTCTCCCTCTCTTCCTCTCATTTCGTCTCTCTCCCTCTTTCTCGCTCTCTGATTCCAATCTTGTTGGCATGGCCGACTGACAGCCTGTTTCTTGTGTGATGTGACAGTCCTATGAAATGCCCCTGAAAGGCTGCAGGGACGTAGATAAAGAAAGGAAGGATTGAGATAAGATTATCGATAGTTATTTAAGGAACACAAATAGCTTCTCACGCATAGGGCACATGCTCTCATAATAGAAAAACTCCAAACGCTAATCTTTTATCACAACCCGGCAGCCAAAGAAATTAGTTAAACAAATCGGACTTATACCAGCAGAACAATTGAATTATTCCGCGGAGAGTTTTAATAAATGTTTGATATGCATTACATGGCCAACTTTGTAATTCAAATTCTTTTACGATTTAACAGTTGTGCTTTTTCCCATTAATTCTAGACACACAAAAGTTAGCATTTGCATTTCCTGGCGTTTATTAAATAAATATGAAAATTCGAACAAAATCATGAAATACGGTGTGCGCTGTTTGTGTATGGAAGATTAACGCGTGCGCGTGTAAAACGCACATCTCGACTAGTGGCGCGTGTATAATTCACACTCCTGCACGGCACACAATGGATCTCAGTGGATGAAGTGTTTAAATGGAATTTGAAGAAACAAAGGGAAACACATCCAGACAGATGTGGCTGTCGCATTGCATTCTGTTCACCCTCAACTCTGTGTGTTTCTGCATTCTGAGGCCTGTAGCTTATTGTGTGAACAGACAGGGCCCTCTCATCTCCTCTAATCTCTTCTCTCCTCTCACAACGTCTTCTCTCCTCTCATCTCCTCTCATTTCTTCTGCACTGTCTTCTCATCTCACATTACTTCTGTTCTGTCCTCTCATCTCTCACTTCTTCTGCTCTCGCCTCACATCTCTCATCTCCTCTTAGCTTTTCCGATTACCTCCCCATCTCTCCTCTCTCTTCTTTCTCCTCAATAATTTCCCCTATTTCTCCTTTCCTCTCATCTCTCCTGTCTTGTTTCTCTGTCTTTCCTATCTTATTGCGTCCTAATAGTGTAATTACTAGCCTATTGGAGTCCATACTGACTAAGACTTAACACCATGTTATTGACTCAACCCAGTGTTATTGACTCAACCCAGTGTTAATGACTCAACCCAGTGTTAATGACTCAACACAATTTTAATGACTTGATGCAGTGTTAAGACTTAAAACCATGTTATTGACTGAACCCAGTGTTATTGACTCAACCCAGTGTTAATGACTCAACACTGTTAATGAGTCAAAGGTGAATGGAATGGAAAGGTATTCACTGAATTCAGCTATTTGAATTTTGGAACTGTCTTCCCATGTTATCATAAACTGATAGGACATTGTGTCGTATTGTCAACTATTTGGATGGACAGACATTGACAGAGACATGGCTCTCCACGCTAATTCAAAAGCATAGAGAAGATTATGAAGTAACAAGACTTCATTTCATTTATTTATTTTTAAAAATCTATACATTTCTTCTCCATTGTTTTTGGTATCTGACTACAAATAAAGACTACAGGTCCTTTTCCTGTGAGCCTGTATTAGGCAGGGTCTGTATCCTGAGCAGGTCTTGTGGGCTATTCAGTCACACTCACACAACCTTTTCTCACTGTTCTATGTGATAAAAAGACTCCTAAATACATAAAATGAAAATGTATTAGATATGGTGTTAAGTGAGGCGGGGCCAGTTGTTCACTAACAGGGTCTGGTTCAGCTGCCGTCTCCAGCTTAAATGATACTTGACATTTTGTCGGTCTTCCTTTTGACTGGCAGGGGCGGAACAGATTCCCAATGCTACGCTTCGATTGGCAGGGGCAGAACAGATTCCTAATGCTACCCTTCGATTGGCAGGGGTGGAACAGATTCCCAATGCTACCCTTCGATTGGCAGAGGCGGAACAGATTCCTATTGCTACCAGGTTCTTATTGGCTAATGCTCTTCATCTGCGCCAAGACGTTCTGATGTGGACCAAGTAATAGTGTGTGTGTGTGGTGTGTGTGTGTGCGTGCGTGCATGCATGCGTGTGGTAGACTCTAGAGTGTACTGAATTCTTTTTTATAGACCACAATATATTCTTATAAAACAATATTTTCATTCTGTAGGAGGAAAATAAGAGAATAGAAAAAACCCTTCTATTCCAAGAAATATACACTATTTAAATTGAAGGTCTGTAATTCTTGTATTTTGTAAGCCTATTTCTTTAGGCAATATTTTTATTGATATTTATCAGCAAATTGTTTGTGTAAATCATTTATAGGCCCTATAAAAGATGTGGCTTTTGGTCGTTTAAAGTTATGTCTTCATGGTACTGTAAAGTTATGGCTTCATTGTACTGTAAAGTTATGGCTTCATGATACTGTAAAGTTATGGCTTCATGGTACTGTGAAATCATGGCTTCATGGTACTGTAAATTTATGGCTTCATGGTACTGTATAGCATCTCTGTGGTTCCAGTACCAAATTAACCATGGTTGCACGACCTATTCTGCGCTGTCGGTCGTGTGTTTGTGTGTGTGTGTGTGTGTGTGTGTGCATGTGCGTCTGTGTGTGTGCGTGTGTCTGTGTGTCTGTGTGTATGTGTGTGTGTGTGTGTGTGTGGGTGTGTGTGTGTGTGTGTGTGTGTTGTTCCAGTATGACGCTGAATCGATGCGACACCTCAGGGATGGCACCGTGGCAGCCAGGGAGTCGCGGGCTCAGCTCGTTTTTCACGCCGGTCGTTTTCGTTCGAGGGGGATGGGCAGGGTGTGTGTGTGAAGTAACACCCGCTCATTAGGCATGCGCTGGAGCCCGGTTAATTCATCCCGGCCTGTCGCGAGCCTGTGTAGGACCCCCGGGTAAGGAATAAATCACAGACGGAACCAACCGGGCCGACTGGCGGGCCTGGCGCTCCCCGAATGAACGCCGCCTGATTTATCAACCAAATGACTCCGGTCCGTTCGACTCCAACACTTTACCGGGAAATCACCCACTAACCCCTGAGCCAACCCATTTATTGAAAAGCTCCACTCCCCTCCTCACCTCAGCCTCTCCATACCCCCCTGGCCTTTTCCTTTATCAGTTTCTCTCTTTTTCTCCCTTGTTCCACCCCTCTGCTTCTCCCTTTTTCTCTCCCGTTCTTTCTCTCTTTTTTTGCCCTGTTCTCTTTCCTCCTCCCCATCGTTCAGCCAGCATCATTAAAATCTATCCCTTAGGCTCGCTGGTACTGTATCTATACACCAGGTCGCTAATGAAACAAAGAGACAACCAGAGAGAAAGCTGCTCCAATACATTATAAAACCTTGTTCCAGTACTTTGTGTGTGTGTGTGTGTGTGTGTGTGTGTGTGTGTGTGTGTGTGTGTGTGTGTGTGTGTGCATTTGAAGAGCTCACATGTCGTTAATTCGAGTGGTAGTTGAGTGTAGCTTTAATGTTGGCTGCTGTGTGTGTCTGGCGTGTGGAGACAGAGGAGGAAGAAATCGCTGCGTTTTGAAAAAGCTAATGACAAAACCAGCTAATTTAACAACAGATGAGAGCCAGAAGGGAGAAGGGGGAGGGAGACGGGGGAGGGAGACGGGGGAGGGAGGGAGAGATTGAGTGTTGCAAATGAGGCTCTTGAAATTACGTTGATAATTAATTGTGCAAATTTGTTTCTATTAAATAAAAATAACACGTATTGAAGAAGTCAATTAGCAATAATTAAGCTGATATCTTCATCAGAAAACAACAGTGTAATAGAAAACATGCTCTTTCTCTCCTCACTTTCTCTACCGCTCTTCCCCTCAATTTCCTTTGATCTCTCCCTCTTTCTCTTCTTCCTCTTTCCCTCCCTGATTTCTACCCTCTCTGTTCCTCCTCCCTCCTCTGTCTCCTTCATTCTCTCCTCCTCAGCCGTCTCCTCTTGGGGATGGTATACGGCGGAACACCTAGCTGCTAAATTAGCTACTTGATCCTGCGCTCATTGCCGCATACACATCCCCTATTAGCCAGCGTGTCCCGAGCCGCTCCGCACCCGCTGCGTCAAGACGTTTAATATTCCGGGCATGGAGGCCCAGCGTCTAGAGCGGCAGATTTATCAAATGGGAAAATGGATGTATGATGATCAGTTAAATTGAAAATCAGCGCGCGGGTGACAGGCCAACCTGACACCGCCGTAATTAGAAAGAAAAATGATGGCGTCCGACTGCATAATAGAGCAAAAACAATTTACCCTGCTGCCTGCTATGCCTCCGCTCTTTCTCTCTCACTCTCCTTCTCCCCGGTCTTTTCCTCTCTCTCTCTCTCGCTTGCTCTCTCTTTCTCCCTCTCTCGCTGCTGCACCAATAATGATCCCACGTTCAAATTGAAATTTTCTCCTGGCCGAAATTGAATTCTTAAAGGATGATTCACGCCATGGATAGAGGAAAGGGCCTACTGGCCGTCCATTCATATCCTTACTTTGGGGCGAGGGGGAGAGAGAGGGAGAGGGGACGAGGGAGAGGGGAACGAGAGGAGAGGGAGAGGGAGAGGAGAGAGAGATGGGAGAGGAGAGAGAGAGAGATGGGAGAGGAGAACGATAGGAGAGGAGAGAGAGAGAGATGGGAGAGGGGAAAGATGGGAGAGGAGAGAGAGAGAGATGGGAGAGGAGAGAGAAAGAGAGATGGGAGAGGAGAGAGAGAGAGATGGGAGAGGAGAGAGAGATGGGAGAGGGGATGGACAGTAGAGGGAGGGTATAGAATGAGGGGGTAGTGAGGTAAGAAGAGAAGGTGAAGAAAGAGAAAGGGTAGTGAGAGAGAGATAGTGGGGTTAGAGATAAAGGGGAGGGTATACAGAGAGAGGGGATATTATGAGTGAAAGTGTGTAAGGGGGAGGCATAGGTAGGGGCTATAAAAAGTGAGAGGGGGTAAACAGAGTGTGGGGGGTATACAGAGTGAGAGGGGGTATACAGAGTGAGAGGGGGTATACAGAGTGAGTGGGTGTATACAGAG